>JAWNMU010000628.1:0-50000 GCA_035043665.1 Drosophila quasianomalipes | reverse complement strand
CAACAATACCGAGGAAGTAACTTAAAGAGGAAGGGATAATAAATCAATGGAATGCTATTTATTGGGGAGATATGGAGGCAGTTAAACGCTTTTGAGTATTTCTGACACACCATAGCGCTGAGGCACGAAATGGCAGCGGAAATGTGTTCCTCGTTTCCTTAATGAAGGCAACCTCTCGCATCAACTCGTGTTAATTCCACCAGAGATCTGAAATATAGCACCAGTCGCTTCACAACCAGCATTTCCTACAAGGAAGAAAATCTTGTCAGCTGCAGTTAAAGATCTGTCAGAACACGCACACTATGCGACGATGACCTGTTGTACGGGCATATTTAGGAGCTAAAGACAGCGTATGCAACACGGACCAGAATGAAACAATATTCAATATGCGCGCTCCTTGAGTTTTTAACTCCAGACTAGACTCAGATATTTGTAAGATGTTTATCAAGATAACAAGAACGTTTACAACAACAATACTTAATGCTTATAATTTATTATTCATTGTATACAGTACTATATAGCTAGTATGTCGTATTCAACGATGGAGCAATGCACATGTTCAAGTCAAACAAAACTAAGGGAAAAATACATTATAAGTAGTGCGTCTACGTATAATTTCATACAAAATTCATCGTACGAAGAAGCGGGAAAATAAATAATATATATATACCATGATGAAGAAAATAAAAGAAATAAAATTATATAAACGAACGAAAATTAAACACGGGTCGTATCAAGAAAGATAAAAAAGAAACGAATTGGGAAATGCGCCGCAATTTGCAACCAAAATGTAAGATCAAATAGAAAACAAGTTGATAATAAGCAAGTAGAAAGAATAATCACTGAGCGAAATTTAAGCAGAGTGGAGTTCGACGACAATGAGTCCCATAGGATACTTTTCTGTCGAGTGGGAGCAGGCGTGGAGAAGGCTGGCCGACTTGTAAATAGAGGGCTCGGCGTGCTGGGAATCCACGTCAAGAAGGAAGACAAAAGAAGACTCTTCCTTCCTCAGCGAGGAAGGGACGAGGGAGGACTTGCCGGGGATGTACCTCCTCCGGACGACGCTCCAATGAGAGCTAGTTGTGAGGGTGTGAAAGGCAGACCAGATCGATGGCGGTTGAACAGTGCGTCCTTGTCGAAGAGAATTAGGACTCTGTGCTTCGGAGAATTCGACAAGGATAAAAATAGACTCAAACTCAGCGAGGGTTCCTGAAGAAGAGAGGGAGTGTGCAGCGCAACGAAGGATCAAAAGAAGAAGGCCAAAACGAAGGAGGTCAGACAAAACGAAGATGAAGCCATATCAAACGAAGATGAATAATAAACGGAGTCATTCAGTATCAATCACAAGAGCAGAGATATCAGAAAGGAACTGGTATTAGCATTCTATACTATTCGCGACAGAAACTGGATGCAGAAAACACTCGATCGTTGCATGAATGAAGAGTATCATGGTGGATGGTAAGTCAAAAGAAGGAGTACATGGGAAAAGTGAAGGGGAGAAGTGGAGGGATAAGAAGGCATGGTGGGACATAGCCTACCGTTGACGGACTTGAAGTGGGGAACTATGGAAGAGAGCTCCTGAATTGCATTGTGGAAAAGAGAGAAAGAGAAAGGGGTTGAAATAGAAGGAAAAGTGTGTAGGGGGGCAGCGGGAACAGAGCGAAGGAGTGTGTTAACAGTTGCGTTAGATGAGTATCCAGAAAAAGGCTCGTACGCGATGCATGTTTCAGGACGATCCCATTCTCCCGCCATCCAAGGGAACTTCTTCATAAGAAGCTCGGAAGGACTGGATGCAAGCAGTGCAACTGCTTCATCCTCTTCCTGCGCTGGTTTCTCTTCTTTCTGGAACCCCACTTCAGCAGACAAGGCGTGTTTAGACTCGGAAATATCTCCAAAGAAAGACTTCGCTTTAGTGGGGTTAGAGCTCCGCTTCTCAATCCACAGATGAGAAGCGTCGATCTGTATACAGACAATTGAAGTGTTCATTGTGTCTCACGGATGCTAATGGCGTCAATCCAGTCTGTATACAAGGTATAAACAATAAAATAACACACATAGCCGCGTTGGTTAGTGTTTATAGGCTAAATAGAAGGCAAATATACAAGACAATTAGTTGACAAAAAGTACTTACAAAGTAGCATATGACCGATATTTCGATGAAGACTGACAATACACTGATGGTAGCTGAGACTAAGCCATCACACCAAGTGCACGCAAGGTAGAAGGATCCGCAAGGGACGACAATCAATGAAGAATGAGTAAGAGCTGGATAAAAAAACGGAGTACCAACCACTTCTTGGGTTGCATATTTTGATGCTCTACGTCTGGACGGTCCACGTCAATGATATACCCATATCTCTCACTCGAATTCATTCATGCCGGTGGACATAATTATATAGATGCTTGATGAATATAGTAATTCAACTTATCACAAAACGAACTCTTTCTCAAAAATTGAGTCTACAAGTGAACTTTGAAGTAATCTTTCTTAGACTTTATCTAGGATGAATATACAATGATTCACCTAACAATAAGCTAATTTTTGTTAATAATCGAGCTTCCAATAACTCGGATTTTAGGAGGATTTTTTAAGCATTCAAATTTCCACTTAAAGAGGAGGCTTAGCTCATTGCAATTAAGAAATGTGCGTTTTATTTAAATGTGTGGAGATTATGTGCATGTGCAGGAAAATAGAAGTATTATGTTATTATTAGATAAATTAATAATATTTTCTAATTCTCAGACATAAATCTCTAAAACAGTACGTGCATTCAGTGTACACTGTTGTCATTCAAATTGAGACAACAGGCAAGAGGAAAAAGCGAGCTGTTTTTACTGCATTGTAAAAGTATTAATTATCTGTTAGAAGTGTCTTTGAAAAAAGATTTGAACATCATTTTGCATGTTTTGTTGTATTTTGCATGTTTTGAAAATCATCTCTATTATTATGTCTATGAAAATGGCAGAAAGAGTTATGCTTTGTGGAGGAGATTGTCAGCTCAGAGCTACGTTCAGCCTTCTCTTGATTCTAAGCGGGAATGTGTTGTGGATAGAACTGAAACGAACATATGACAACGCTCACTATTGAGTGTTTATTTTTGTTAGACATATATTAGCCTTTAATGTTGCTTTATCCGTGTATTTTAAGTTGCAACATTACTTTTCTAGTTGTGAATGCACACAATTCTTAATCTGATCATATTTCTGCGTATATGTTTTACTGTTTCACATATGTTTAATAATGTGATATAGGAATGGTTTTGAGGGAGCTTCGTATTGTTCTCCCATTATCTGCTGATGAGTTTGATGTCGGTTTGATTATGGGTCGGTATAAAAGCAGAATGCACTCAAAGCACGCAGGGGGTATTTCAACAGATGAATGGTAAGTGAACAGATGTTTTTTGTATCTCTACCTAGCAAAAAAATCAGTATGCTAGTACATAATTCGAATATGTGCTTGCTTACACGTGGAACTTTTTGGTATGTGATGTCACAGCACTTGCATAGAGACAGAAAACGGACCAGTACTGTATACTAGAAATCTCGTATTCGCTGTCAGACATCGCACGTGGAGCGGCAGAACGTAGTCGGTAAGATATGTGTACACACACTTGCACACTGTGTGTTATAGAAGGCGTACTGTTGACTGGGGAAGCGACGTACAACTGTGCTCCCTCGTTTCGGTTGCTTTGTATGCGTTTGTGCATGCTGGGTGTGCATAATTGAATATGTCGCGTTGATATATTGTGTTTGTGTATTCTGGTTGTTAGGGTCCACTGTCCCGAAAATGATTGGGAAATTTTGGACTGAGAAGCACCACTCACGGAGTCAATATGATGTAAGTTCTCTTTCCAGCTTGTTTTTTTTCCTTCGCATGCACTGCTTTCTCTGAACTCTATCTCCCGTGTATGCGCATAACCTAGTGTTAAGACATATGTTTACTGACTTATACATTTGCAAACGTGAAATCACTTCACAACATATGTGCAGATTCCGGCTCCTTCGTAAGACGGTGTCTATCAATGTGGAGACGAAACACATCGACGGAGATACTGGAACGATAAACAACGTCTTTGGGCTCTCCCCGGCACAACTCAAGCGAAAGACATGTCGAAATAGTTGACATATGTGACGACCCTGCTGTATGTTATACCTAACGCATACTGGTGTTCTCGCATGATTTGCATTTTCTCGATTTGTGTTGTGACTGTGTTCCTTCTTGTTATCGGGTGGGCTGATATTTATAATCCCTCGTATGACACATATAATGAATATCTACATACGTATGATATTATACTAAATGCGATTATATTTCTCATGAACTTGTATTTTAGTTGGCAACGGATGAGTACTCGAGGAAGAAGACCTCAATTATTCAAGTCCAAAGACTGGGAGAGGCCCTTTGGATGGAGACTGGAGAGAGAAAATGTCTCCGATTATGTGCGTATACGTCCTCATTCACGCAGATGTGTCTATATTTGGAATCAACGTGAAAACAGAGAGGTTCATCACTCAGAAACTGACCGACTTCATAATCTCCCTCCACAGAAAGATCTTTTGCTGGATTGACGAATGGATTGGCCTCTCTCACCCAAGCAATGCTTGTGGAGTCGGAAGAAAAACTGTTTTTCCATCAACTCAAAGAACCCTTTCCCCTCCATCTCCCAGCTGTTAATCTCAAACAATTCAACCAGCTCGTTCCCTTCTATTTCTCTACCAAAGTCTTTACAGAGGAAGAAAGACATTCCCTCTTCCCCCAACAAAGACGTTCCATCCACCTCTCCAACCACAAAGTTATTCAAATCCTCGCAGGGTAGTAAATTCAGATCAAGGTTATAGGCCACGCCATGCAATTCATGATTTAAACAGTTTTGATTTGCTCTTTATCCTCCGCCTTGTTTCTGTCTCGCGTTTTTCTTTTTCCTTTCCAGTGTGTAGTTTGTTCTGAATCATCCCTGTAACTATCGCAATTTGTTTCCGATAGTTATTTTTAGTTTCATGTTGAATAGTCATTCTGTATTATTTCGTTTTTTTTCTTTTTTTTTTTTTCGTGCGTTGGACCACAAGGAAGGTTAGTTTGGTCATCAAACTTAAGTTTTATTAAAAATTCTTAATGCTTCGAACTTTATCAATAGAAAAAGCAGTAAACAACGCAATACGGCCCAACATTCGATTCTCATATCAATTTTTATGCCAAATCTTTATTCGTCGTCTTCGATGGCTACTACGTCGTCGTCATCCTCCTCTGCTTCTGCATCTTCCCTTTCTTGGCGTTTCTCTTCCTCGATCTGTTGATTTATTTGCAGCCTCACTTCAGAAGGCAAAGGAACAACACGCGAATCCGCGGCAACTTCGTAATCGTCATCATCGTCGTGGAGAGCGCAAGCCACATCAGTTACCCTCAACCCATTGATCAAATGTTGTCATCCAGTACATATCCATCCTTTCCCCATACTGTTACATTATCGCTAATGTTTTCAATGCGCAGCATTTTAGTATTTAAAAAGAGTTTTCTGTTGTAGATTGGCTTTGTAGAGATATCAACATACCATCCTCAGGGGTGATATAGTTCTTTCCTGCGATCTCACGACCTCTAAAATGAGCTCTGTAGGCAATATCTCCAAATCCCAAAGTCAATTTTCTCTTTTTGAATTCAGAATCAGCATCAACTGTAGGCAGATTCACATCGCATGATGATCTGGATGTATCACCCACGATATCATGTTTGCTCCGAGTAATCTTGTGTCAATAGGGTTGAAGTATGGTCCAAAGCTTGCTTCGCCAGAATAAGAAATTTCGCAAGGAAGAAGATGTGTGTCTACAACTTGTGTGCATGAAGGAATTGATTGGACAGACACCTTAGCAATTGAATAATTGGTTTTACCCATGTGAATATGATTAAATTTCTTAAGTACAGGTAAATTACCCTCTTTTAAAAGATAAACGATTCGATCACATTATGGCGGGAAGGAGGAAATCAGTCGTGAATTCATATTTCCAATATGAACTTGTTTGTTTGTTCTATGGCAGAAATGGAGAATCGAGTTTATTTAGTGAGATACAGTTCAGAAATATGTTTGCGGCGAAAATATTATTTTTTTGATTTGTGTGGATATGCGAAGTACACTTTGCGCGCTCTATTTTCGTTGCTTTATATACTTTTTACTAACGGTATGCGACCTCTATTTGTACCACTTGAACTATTTTGCAAGGCATTGCAATATGCCTGAGCAGATTGCATCAAATGGTCAATCGCCAACAGACGGCCCAGTAAGTAGTGCGCATGTGTAAATACTGTCGTTGTGTCATATATAGTAGGAATGCTAATTCAGTTCTAGCTCGACATAGTCATAGCTAACATGTTCAACTTTTATTTGTGATTTGGCTGTTTCTATGAAAAACAGGAGTGGGCAGCTTTAAAGGCGGTGAATGCATATTCTGCAAGGAGCCTGTGATTTATCACCTGCAAAGCAGCCTGGTGAGGTAAGATACCTTAATACCAGAACACAATTGATTTGATCTGCGCATGCATCCAGCATCCTATCCCGTTCGTCTCGGTCGCTCATCAAACTGAATCATACTTGAAGCCCATGCCAACGATGTATAGAATCTGGGAAACATCATTGACCCATTAGGAGATATTTACGGATACATATTCGAAAGCTATTTCGATGGGAGAGATCCCTGCTCCTTACTCGTGCATCGAGTTGAGACCTGACCCTGGAACGCCCATCTCTAGCACATTCCTACTGAAGTCAAGGTTGATCAGAACGCTAAGAAAATCAACAAGTTGGAGTACAACTCGGTCAAAGGGTAAGAATGAGCTAATGAGTACGAACCTATATATCTGGTATTTATCGGGTTAGTATGCTCGGGTGTTTTGTCGCTCGTCTTTTGCCTACCTACTCCCGCTTCACTTTGCATATCGTGTGTCCATTGTAACATCTCGTTAATTGGTATTTGGCATTTTGCTATGTGCAGGAGATCTTCGAGTCATTTGTTGTCGACAAACATTGACATTGAGTAAGAAGCGATTGATTTAGAGTCCCCGCTTACCTCGTTGGGTGGCGGCGGAATCGTCCTCCCGACATGAACTTCAAGAGGAAAGGCAGGGAAGTAGAAGAGGAAGACTTGCCGCTGGCAGGAGAAAAGCTATGAAGGACGAGAATACCCCCTGAGAGCGAAGACAATAAGAAAGGGGAAAGGGGGAGAAGAAGTGACAGCCTTGATGAGTTAGTGCGCCTGGACCCTTTGGAGAGGTCTTTGGCTAAAGTCTTCAACGTTAGTAAGTACCGTTTACTCATCATATCTCACCCTTTCTCCTCCTCATCCTGCCTATTTTTCCGCTACTCATGGTTCTGCTACATCTTTGAACCCATGGATTGTTTCCACTTGATATATACGTTGGCATGTTCGTGACGTAGAATAAGTGAATCCGTCAGGCTCATCACCGAATTCCATTTTTTGTGTTTCTGTCCACTTGCATAATCATATTTGTGTGTTTATTGGTTTGCTGATACTCTCCATCAATGTGAACAGGTAAGAAGACACATTTTCTGACGATGACTACCCAGGAGAATCAAATGGACAGTACGACTTTGAGGCAAAGGTGAGGCAAGCTAGTGATATCTTAGCTATGAAGATAGAGTATTTGTCACGTGCCACTATTCTCCACGGTATCATCGAACGCTCAATAACCCCAAAACTGGCATTGCGTGTGTGTGTGTGTGTGTGTGTGTGTGTGTGTATGTGTGTGTATGTGTGTGTGTATGTATCTAGTTTGGACTCCTGGAAGAACTGCATGAAGAGGGTGAGAGCAGATATGCTTCAGAGGGAGTGGAGAGGAAGCTCAAAGAAGATGGTGAGGAGGAGAAGAAGAGGAAGCTGGAGGAGGAGAAAGAGGCATCGAATAGACCAAAGATGCAGACTGAGAAGGTTATCAACCTTGGGCTAGATGCTGTGGTGCACCTCCTCAACTCCTTTCCCTTGATATCAATGGACTAGAGGAATTTTGGCCTAGCTTTTGAATCCAGGAAAGACTTTCTCGAACCTCCACGCTCACTCTTCTTCCTTCAGCGGGAAGATGGAGAAAAGAGAGTGAAGAAGACAGAGAGAGGGGTAGGGGTACTCAGTTGAGACGCGCCGGCGCATGATAAGATGTCTCCGGACGAGCAGCACTGTACTGGACCACCCCCGTCATCTCTCGCCATCTCCCTCCTCTCTTCTTCCACCCCTTTCCCTTTCGCATCTTACTCTGACATCGATGACACTAAGTTCTACGATCTGGTGCCCAACCCCGCGATCAAGTACTCCTTCGAGCTGATGCGTTCCAGAAGAAAGCGATCACTCATATCTCCAGACACCAGAACGTTTTCGTTGCTGCTCACACCTCTGCTGGAAAGACTGTGGTGGTTGAGTACGCTGTAGCCACCGCTCTTCGTCACTTGTCGAAGGCAGTGCGCGCCAGCCCCATAAAGACTCTTTCGAACCAAAAGTTCAGAGATTTCAGCGAGAAGTTCGGAGAGAAGGATGTGGGACTGATCACGTCTCCCGTGATCAGTCCCACATCCTTCTCTCCGAACTTCTCGCTGAAATCTCTGAACTTTTGGTTCGAAAGAGTCTTTATGGGGCTGGCGTACACTGCCTTCGACAAGGCGACGAAGAGCGGTGGCTACAGCGTACTCAGCCACCACAGTCTTTCCAGCAGAGGTGTGAGCAGCAACGAAAACGTTCTGGTGCCTGGAGATATGAGTGATCGCTTTCTTCTGGAACGCATCCAGCTCGAAGGAGTACTTGATCGCGGGTTGGGCACCAGATCGTAGAACTTAGTGTCATCGATGTCAGAGTAAGATGCGAAAGGGAAAGGGGTGGAAGAAGAGGAAGGAGATGGCGAAGAGGCCGAAGGTGTCCTGGTCAATTGCAGTGCTTTGCTCGTCGGAGGTGTAGAGCAGCACATCTTTATCGCATACAGCACCGGTCTCAATATCTACCGAGTACTCCCCTACCCACACCTCTCTCCTCTTCGTCTTCTTCACTTCTTCTCCATCTTCCCGCTGAAGAGAGAAGAGTGAGCTGTGGAGGTTCGAGAAAGCCAGATCTTTCCTGGATTCAAAAGCTAGGCCAAATTCCTCTAGTCCATTGTCTATCAAGAAGGAGTTGAGGAGGGCGCTGTCGTCTTCCACCACTGCATCTAGCCCAAGGTTGATGACCTTCTCAGTCTGCATCTTTGGTCTATTCGATGCCTCTTCTCCTCCTCCAGCTTCCTCTTCTTCTCCTCCTCACCATCTTCTTCGAGCTTCCTCTCCACTTCCCTCTGAAGCATATCTGCTCTCACCCTCTTCATGCAGTTCTTCCAGGAGTCCAAACTGATGCATACACACACACATACACACACATACACACATACACACACATACACACACATACACACACACACACATACACACACACACACACGCAATGCAGTTTTGGGGTTATTGAGCGGTCGATGATACCGTGGAGAATAGTGGCACGTGACAAATACTCTATCTTCATAGCTAAGATATCACTAGCTCGCCTCACCTTTGGCTCTGCAAAGTCGTACTGTCCATTTGATTCTCCCGGGTGGTCATCGTCAGAAAATGTGCCTTCTTACCTGTTCACATTGATGGAGAGTATCAACAAACCAATAAGCACACAAATATGATTATGCAAGTGGTTAACAGAAACACAAAAAATAGAATTCGGTGGATGAGCCTGGCGGATTCACTTATTCTACGTCACGAACATGCAAAGCGTATATATCAAGTGAAACAATCCATGGGTTCCAAAGATGTAGCAGAACCATGAGTAGCGGACAAATAGGCAGGAAGGAGGGAGGAGAAAGGGTGAGATATGATGAGTAAAACGGTACTTACTAACGTTGAAGACTTTAGCCAAAGACCTCTCCAGAGGGTCCAGGCGCACTAACTCATCAAGGCTATCCACTTCTCCTTCCCTCTTCACCCTTTCTTTATTGGTCTTCGCTTCTCAGGGGTATTCTCGTCCCCCCGTAGTTTTCTTCTTGCGCAGCGACAAGTCTTCCTCTTCTACTTCGCCTGCCCTTCCTCTTGAAGTTCATGTCGAGGACGATTCCGCCGCCACCCAACGAGGTAAGCGGGGACTCTAAATCAATCTCCTTCTTCTCAATGTCAATGTTTGTCGACAACAAATGACTCGAAGATCTCCTGCACATAGCAAATGCCAAATACCAATTAACGAGATATTACAATGGACACACGATATGCAAAGTGGAAGCAGGGAGTAGGCAGGGCAAAAGACGAGCGACAAAACACCCGAGCATACTAACCCGATAAATACCAGACAGATAGGTTCGTACTCTTTATTCGCTCATTCTTACCCTTTCACCGAGTTGTACCTCCAACTTGTTGATTTTCTTGGCGTTCTGATCAACCCCGACCTCGGTAGGAATGTACTGAGATGGGCGTTCAGGGTCAGGTCCTCAACTCGATGCACGAGTAAGGAGCAGGGATCTCTCCCATCGAAATAACTTTCGAATATGTATCCGTAAATATCTCTAACGGGTCAATGATGTTTCCTGTGATTCTATACATCGTTGGCATGGAAAACAAGTATGATACAGTTTGATGGAGCGACCGAGACGGTGCGGGATAGGATGCTGGATGCCCATGCGCAGATCAAATCCAATTGTGTTCGGGTATTAAGGTATCTTAATCCTCACCAGGCTGCTTTGCAGGTGATAAATCACAGGCTCCTTGCGAATATGCATTCACCCGCCTTTTAAAGCTGCCTCCACTCCTGTTTTTCACAGAAACAGCCAAATCACAAATAAAAGTTGAACATGTTAGCTATGACTATGTCGAGCTAGAACTGAATTAGCATTCCTACTATATATGACACAACGACAGTTATTTACACACGCGCACTACTTACTGGGCCGTCTGTTGGCGATTGACCATTTGATGCAATCTGCTCAGGCATATTGCAATGCCTTGCAAAATAGTTCAAGTGGTACAAATAGAGGTCGCATACCGTTAGTAAAAAGCAGTATAAAGCAACGAAAATAGAGCGCGCAAAGTGTACTTCAGCACATCCACACAAATCAAAATAATATTTTCGCCGCAAACATATTTCTGAACTGTATCTCACTAAATAAACTCGATTCTCCATTTCTGCCATAGAACAAACAAACAAGTTCATATTGGAAATATGAATTCACGACTGATTTCCTCCTTCCCGCCATAATGTGATCGAATCGTTTATCTTTTAAAAGAGGGTACTTTACCTGTACTTAAGAAATTTAATCATATTCACATGGGTAAAACCAATTATTCAATTGCTAAGGTGTCTGTCCAATCAATTCCTTCATGCACACAAGTTGTAGACACACATCTTCTTCCTTGCGAAATTTCTTATTCTGGCGAAGCAAGCTTTTGGACCATACTTCAACCCTATTGACACAAGATTACTCGGGAGCAAACATGATATCGTGGGTGATACATCCAGATCATCATGCGATGTGAATTTGCCTACAGTTGATGCTGATTCTGAATTCAAAAAAGAGAAAATTGACTTTGGGATTTGGAGATATTGCCTACAGAGCTCATTTTAGAGGTCGTGAGATCGCAGGAAAGAACTATATCACCCCTGAGGATGGTATGTTGATATCTCTACAAAGCCAATCTACAACAGAAAACTCTTTTTTAAATACTAAAGTCTACGCATTGAAAACATTAGCGATAATGTAACAGTATGGGGAAAGGATGGATATGTACTGGACAAGCAACATTTGATCAATGGGTTGAGGGTAACTGATGTAGCTTGCGCTCTCCACGACGATGATGACGATTACGAAGTTGCCGCGGATTCGCGTGCTGTTCCTTTGCCCTCTGAAGTGAGGCTGCAAATACAATCAACAGATCGAGGAAGAGAAACGCCAAGAAAGGGAAGATGCAGAAGCAGAGGAGGATGACGACGACGTAGTAGCCATCGAAGACGACGAATAAAGATTTGCATAAAAATTGATATGAGAATCGAATGTTAGGGCCGTAGCTGCGTTGTTTACTGCTTTCATTGATAAAGTTCGAAGCATTCAGAATTTTTAATAAAACTAAGTTTGATGACCAAACTAACCTTCCTTGTGGTCCAACGCACGAAAAAAAAAAAAGAAAAAAAAACGAAATAATACAGAATGACTATTCAACATGAAACTAAAAATAACTATCGGAAACAAATTGCGATAGTTACAGGGATGATTCAGAACAAACTACACACTGGAAAGAAAAGAAAAACGCGAGACAGAAACAAGGCGGAGGATAAAGAGCAAATCAAAACTGTTTAAATCATGAATTGCATGGCGTGGCCTATAACCTTGATCTGAATTTACTACCACCCTTGAGGGATTTGAATAACTTTGTGGTTGGAGAGGTGGATGGAACGTCTTTGTTGGGGAAGAGGGAATGTCTTTCTTCCTCTGTAAAGACTTTGGTAGAGAAATAGAAGGGAACGAGCTGGTTGAATTGTTTGAGATTAACAGCTGGGAGATGGAGGGGGGAAAGGGTTCTTTGAGTTGATGGAAAACAGTTTTTCTTCCGACTCCACAAGCATTGCTTGGGTGAGAGAGAGGCCAATCCATTCGTCAATCCAGCAAAGATCTTTCTGTGGAGGGAGATTATGAAGTCGGTCAGTTTCTGAGTGATGAACCTCTCTGTTTTCACGTTGATTCCAAATATAGACACATCTGCGTGAATGAGGACGTATACGCACATAATCGGAGACATTTTCTCTCCAGTCTCCATCCAAAGGGCCTTCTCCCAGTCTTTTTGGACTTGAATAATTGAGGGTCTTCTTCTCACAGTACTCATCCGTTGCCAACTAAAATACAAGTTCATGAGAAATATAATCGCATTTAGTATAATATCATACGTAGATATTCATTATATGTGTCATACGAGGGATTATAAATATCAGCCCACCCGATAACAAGAAGGAACACAGTCACAACACAAATCGAGAAAATGCAAATCATGCGAGAACATATGCGTTAGGTATAACATACAGCAGGGTCGTCACATATGTCAACTATTTCGACATGTCTTTCCTTGAGTTGTGCCGGGGAGAGCCCAAAAGACGTTGTTTATCGTTCCAGTATCTCCGTCGATGTGTTTCGTCTCCACATTGATAGACACCGTCTTACGAAGGGCCGGAATCTGCACATATGTTGTGAAGTGATTTCACGTTTGCAAATGTATAAGTCAGTAAACATATGTCTTAACACTAGGTTATGCGCATACACGGGAGATAGAGTTCAGAGAAAGCAGTGCATGCGAAGGAAAAAAACAAGCTGGAAAGAGAACTTACATCATATTGACTCCGTGAGTGGTGCTTCTCAGTCCAAAATTTCCCAATCATTTTCAGGACAGTGGACCCTAACAACCAGAATACACAAACACAATATATCAACGCGACATATTCAATTATGCACACCCAGCATGCACAAACGCATACAAAGCAACGAAACGAGGAGCACAGTTATACATCGCTTCCCCTAAGTCAACATACGCATACAATAACATACAGTATGCAAGTGTGTGTACACATATCTTACCGACTACGTTCTCTGCCCACTTCGGCAGAATCTCAGGCAACGAATACGAGTTTCTAGTATACAGTACTGGTCCGTTTTCTGTCTCTATGCAAGTGCTGTGACATCACATACCAAAAGTTCCACGTGTAAGCAAGCACATATTCGAATTATGTACTAGCATACTGATTTTTTTGCTAGGTAGAGATACAAAAAACATCTGTTCACTTACCATTCATCTGTTGAAATACCCTGCGTGCTTTGAGTGCATTCTGCTTTTATACCGACCCATAATCAAACCGACATCAAACTCATCAGCAGATAATGGGAGAACAATACGAAGCTCCCCAAAACCATTCCTATATCACATTATTAAACATATGTGAAACAGTAAAACATATACGCAGAAATATGATCAGATTAAGAATTGTGTGCATTCACAATTAGAAAAAGTAATGTTGCAACTTAAAATACACGGATAAAGCAACATTAAAGGGCTAATATATGTCTAACAAAAATAAACACTCAATAGTGAGCGTTGTCATATGTTCGTTTCAGTTCTATCCACAACACATTCCCGCTTAGAATCAAGAGAAGGCTGAACGTAGCTCTGAGCTGACAATCTCCTCCACAAAGCATAACTCTTTCTGCCATTTTCATAGACATAATAATAGAGATGATTTTCAAAACATGCAAAATACAACAAAACATGCAAAATGATGTTCAAATCTTTTTTCAAAGACACTTCTAACAGATAATTAATACTTTACAATGCAGTAAAAACAGCTCACTTTTCCTCTTGCCTGTTGTCTCAATTTGAATGACAACAGTGTACACTGAATGCACGTACTCTGTTTTTAGAGATTTATGTCTGAGAATTAGAAAATATTATTAATTTATCTAATAATAACATAATACTTCTATTTTCCTGCACATGCACATAATCTCCACACATTTAAATAAAACGCACATTTCTTAATTGCAATGAGCTAAGCCTCCTCTTTAAGTGGAAATTTGAATGCTTAAAAAATCCTCCTAAAATCCGAGTTATTGGAAGCTCGATTATTAACAAAAAGTAGCTTATTGTTAGGTGAATCATTGTATATTCATCCTAGATAAAGTCTAAGAAAGATTACTTCCAAGGTTCACTTGTAGACTCAATTTTTGAGAAAAGAGTTCGTTTTAGCTTGATAAGTTGAATTACTATATTCATCAAGCATCTATATAATTATGTCCACCAGCGTAGATCTGAATTCGAGTGAGAGATATGGGTATATCATTGACGTGGACCGTCCAGACGTAGAGCATCAAAATATGCAACCCAAGAAGTGGTTGGTACTCCGTTTTTTTATCCAGCTCTTACTCATTTCTTCATTGATTGTCGTCCCTTGCGGATCCTTCTACCTTGCGTGCACTTGGTGTGATGGCTTAGTCTCAGCTACCATCAGTGTATTGTCAGTCTTCATCGAAATATCGGTCATATGCTACTTTGTAAGTACTTTTTGTCAACTAATTGTCTTGTATATTTGCCTTCTATTTAGCCTATAAACACTAACCAACGCGGCTATGTGTGTTATTTTATTGTTTATACCTTGTATACAGACTGGATTGACGCCATTAGCATCCGTGAGACACAATGAACACTTCAACGAACTTCACTCAAAGGTTAGTTGGACCTGAGTTGCCTGCTTGCGAGTCTCATACTAGGAAACCGTTCGTCTACCTACATTTCTCTTCAACTCTAACGAGCACACGCTCCATTGTTAACGTGCATGCGAATATATATCTACAACAGAACATAAAGATGTTGATGGGAATATGGAGAGTGTCTGTATACAGATCGACGCTTCTCATCTGTGGATTGAGAAGCGGAGCTCTAACCCCCACTAAAGCGAAGTCTTTCTTTGAGATATTTCCGAGTCTAAACACGCCTTGTCTGCTGAAGTGGGTTCCAGAAAGAAGAGAAACCAGCAGGAAGAGGATGAAGCAGTTGCACTGCTTGCATCCAGTCCTTCCGAGCTTCTTATGAAGAAGTTCCCTTGGATGGCGGGAGAATGGGATCGTCCTGAAACATGCATCGCGTACGAGCCTTTTTCTGATACTCATCTAACGCAGCTGTTAACACACTCCTTCGCTCTGTTCCCGCTGCCCCCTCTTCCCTTTTCCTTCTATTTCAACCCCTTTCTCTTTCTCTTTTCCACAATGCAATTCAGGAGCTCTCTTCCATAGTTCCCCACTTCAAGTCCGTCAACGGTAGGCTATGTCTCCCACCATACCTTCTTATCCCTCCACTTCTCCCCCTTCACTTTTCCCATGTACTCCCTTCTTTTGACTTACCATCCACCATGATACTCTTCATTCATGCAACGATCGAGTGTTTTCTGCATCCAGTTTATTCTGTCGCGAATAGTATAGAATGCTAATACCAGTTCCTTTCTGATATCTCTGCTCTTGTGATTGATACTGAATGACTCGTTTATTATTCATCTTCGTTTGATATATTATTCATCTTCGTTTGCTATATTATTCATCTTCGTTTGCTTCTTCCTTTTGATCTGTCCCTAGTGCACCCTGCACACTCCCTCTTCTTCAGGAACCCTCGCTGAGTTTGAGTCTATTTTATCCTTGTCGAATTCTCCGAAGCACAGAGTCCTAATTCTCTTCGACAAGGACGCACTGTTCAACCGCCATCCGATCTGGTCTGCTTTTCACACCCTCACAACTAGCTCTCATTGGAGCGTCGTCGGAGGGTACATCCCCAGCAAGTCCTCCCTCGTCCCTTCCTCGCTGAGGAAGGAAGAGTCTTCTTTGTCTTCCTTCTTGACGTGGATTCCCAGCATGGGCCCTCTATTTACAAGTCGGCCAGCCTTCTCCACGCCTGCTCCCACTCGACAGAAAAGTATCCTATGGGACTCATTGTCGTCGAACTCCACTCTGCTTAAATTTCGCTCAGTGATTATTCTTTCTACTTGCTTATTATCAACTTGTTTTCTATTTGATCTTACATTTTGGTTGCAAATTGCGGCGCATTCCCAATTCGTTTCTTTTTTATCTTTCTTGATACGACCCGTGTTTAATTTTCGTTCGTTTATATAATTTTATTTCTTTTATTTTCTTCATCATGGTATATATATATTTATTTATTTTCCTCGCTTCTTCGTACGATGAATTTTGTATGAAATTATACGTAGACGCACTACTTATAATGTATTTTCCCTTAGTCTTTGTTTGACTTGTAACATGTGCATTGCTCCATCGTTGAATACGACATACTAGCTATATAGTACTGTATACAATGAATAATAAATTATAAGCATTAAGTATTGTTGTTGTAAACGTTCTTGTTATCTTGATAAACATCTTACAAATATCTGAGTCTAGTCTGAGTTAAAACTCAAGGAGCGCGCATATTGAATATTGTTTCATTCTGGTCCGTGTTGCATACGCTGTCTTTAGCTCCCTAAATATGCCCGTACAACAGGTCATCGTCGCATAGTGTGCGTGTTCTGACAGATCTTTAACTGCAGCTGACAAGATTTTCTTCCTTGTAGGAAATGCTGGTTGTGAAGCGACTGGTGCTATATTTCAGATCTCTGGTGGAATTAACACGAGTTGATGCGAGAGGTTGCCTTCATTAAGGAAACGAGGAACACATTCCGCTGCCATTTCGTGCCTCAGCGCTATGGTGTGTCAGAAATACTCAAAAGCGTTTAACTGCCTCCATATCTCCCCAATAAATAGCATTCCATTGATTTATTATCCCTTCCTCTTTAAGTTACTTCCTCGTGTATTGTTGTATATCCTTACTCCCCAGCTCGATCCCTTTGCATCCCACAACCTCATCGATTACCAAGTCTCATTCATCCCATTCTTTTTCATACATATCAGGGCAGAAACAACATTTACAACACTTCACATACGAATTCTATGTAGTTATTGTGTATATTTTTACTAGCTAGTAAATGAAGTATGAGTGTAGTAACAACGTGAGACATACATATATCTCAACTCTTGGAGTGATACTGAATGACATAGTGACAAAAATAAGGCAAAGAGGGTAAAAATGTAAATTAAAGTATAAACACGGAAAACAATAAACAACAAAAACATTAAATAGATGGCTTGGGAGGCGGTTGCGACGGGGAGTTGGAGTCTCCATCCCTTGTACGGGAATACAGCTTGGGAATGAGAGACTTCTTCGCGGAGATGGAGAGAGGGAGTTGAAGGAGTTGGAGGAAGAAGATGAAGACGAAGAAGAAGACGTGAGGCCCTGGGAAAGACTGAAGTGGAACTGGTTGGGGTTGAATGGGATAGACAAGGAGGAGGGGGCTTGGCTGGATCGAGAGTTCTCCCACGTTGGAAAATGCTTCTCTGTCCTTCCCATCGTTGTCCTTATCTCTCTCCCTGTCTCTGTCTTTGCTTACAGGAACTGAGTCCAGAGTGTTGATCCGGAGGTGTCTCTTTCCTCTAATCTTTCTATCGATCGCCCCTGAGTCCCCATCCCCTGCAGCGCTGAGGCTCCTTGTCCTGATGAGACTGGTATTGACCCCGGCAAAACACTGGAACGAGGTATTCCGGAGATAAACGAGAAGGGATATTGAGATTGGGAGGAGGAGTTGGAAGGTGAGGGAATGCCTGTTTCTGAACGAACTGCGAGGGAAGATGAACCGCCGAAGTCACCCTCTTTGTCAATGTCCAAGAAGGAGTTCAGGGATGAGTTCCTGCTAATCGCCGCTCGCTCACCTTCTCTTTCCCCTCTCAACTTCCTTCTCTTATCTCTAGAACCAGTATCCCTATCCTTCTCCCTTCTCTCTCCCGGTCCTCTCTTATCCCTCCACTCATCATCGCTCCTGCGGAAGAAGAGATGAAGTTGAGAGGTCGAGAGAGTCTCAGTGAGTGCAGTGAAGCAGCGGATGCACAGTATCCCCGAGAAGAGGAAGACGAGGAAGAGGAAGAAGAGATAACTGATGGAGATATGGAGGAGCCAGCAGATGAAGAGGAAGGGAGATAGTTGGGGGTTGGAGGGAGGAATGATGGAGCTGGAGAAGGACTCAGAGGAGTGAGATCTAACCGAGAGAAGAGAGGAGAAGGGAGAAGAGGAGGCAGGAAGAAGACGAAGGAGAATGCATATGCTTGGATGAAGGAGAAGTGGGGGCTTATGGAAAGGGGGTGGGGAGTCGAAGACATCGACACATCGAGAGGGGATATCAACAAGGACTTGTGGAGAAGGATGAAAGAGAGGAAGGGGGAGGAAGCAGACGCAGAGGACGGAAGAGACGAAGGGATATGAGAGGAAGAAGAAGGTAGGATAGAGGAGAAGGATGATGAAGATGAAAAGGAGGAAGGTGAGGCAGAAGGAGGATTAGGAGTACTTGAAGGGCTGGGGGTGGGGAGGAGAGGGAAAGCGCAGACGAGACGAGGGACTCGGTGTTTGCTGTAGGTTCGGGTGTGAGAGAGGGAGAGAGAGGGAGTGTGAGAGCGAGGGGGGGAGTGGGAGTGGGAGGGAGGGAGGTGAGGAGGGAGTGGGGATGATGATGGGAGTGAGAGTGAGAGTGAGAGTGGGGAGATGAGAAGGAGAGGCTAGCACAAGAGGAGATGTTCTGCCAGAAGAGTCCGAACGAGGGGGAAAGACCATGTGTGAGGGAAGGGAAGAGAGAGAAGAGAGAGAGAGGGCAGAGGTTTGTGTATCTAGGCGAAAGGGAAGAGGAGTAGGAGAGCCCGGGGAGGAGTGGGGGAGGGGAGGAAGAAGAGGAAATGAGAGGTGAGGCGGAAGAGGGGTGGATCTTTCCCAGTCTAGGGGAATTCAACGAGGGAGTGCGAAGGGACAGAAGAGGGAGGGGAGAGGGAGGGAGAAGACGGGGGGAATGAGGGCAGTGTGGAGGGGGAGGAGGACGAGGGGGTAGGTGAGGAGGGAGAAACAGATGCTACGGAGGGAGAGGAGTTCGCGCTGCTAGAAGAGGACAATGATGAGGACGATGATGAGGACGATGAAGAGGAATTAGATGGGGGAGAAAGATGAGCAGCCGCAGATGATAGAGAAGACAGTACGACGATAGAGGGAGAGTGACTTCGGTTGAGTGCAGAAAGAGAGGAATCCAAGAGGGTGGGGGGCGGAGGAGGCGAATAAGATGAGGAAGAGGAAGACGATGAGTGGGAGGAAGAAGACGTGTTCAAAAATGAGGAAGAGGGAAGGGAGGGGAGAAAGGTCGATGCCTTCTGGGTTCCTTGTCTGCTTCCCACTTCCCTCCTCTCCCTCCTTCCCCTTCCTTCTCTTTCTCTGCCTCCTTTTCCCTCTCTCTCTCTGCCTCCCCTTCCCCTTCCCTCTTCTCCCCCCCTCTTTCTCTTTAGCCCTTTCCCTTTCTTCCCTCCTCTCTCTCTGCCCCTCTTCATCCTCCTTCGACTTGGCCTCTTGCTGACCTATTCTCCCGTCTCTCTCCTCCTTTTCCCTTCGTCCCCCTATTCCTATTTTCTCCCCCATATCTCTCCTTTCATTCTTTCCACTTCTTCTATCATCGGCACATTCCTTTTCGCTCGGAATTTCCCTCTCTCTGCCCCCCTCTCTTTCCCTCCCTCTCTGACTCTCCTTCTCTATCTCTCTCTGCCTCCCTCTCCCCCTTTCCCTCTCCTTCGTATTTTTCTCCTTCGTGTTCTTTCTCTCCTTTTCGATCACTGTTTGGTGGGGAAGAGGAGGTAGCCAAGAGGAAGAGGAGGAGAACAAGGAGAAAAGAAGGACTCCTAGGAGAAGAAGTGGAGTAGGTAGAGGAGGAGGAAGAAGCAGATGAAGAGGAGGAGGATGGAGAGGATGAGGAAGACGAGGAACAAGTGGCAAAAGTGGGCTGGGAAAAGGGACCTAGAAGGTGGGAAGGAGGTGGTGAAGAGTAAGGTAGGGAAGAAGAGGAAGAAGAAGAGGAGGAAGAGGAGGAAGAAGAGGAAGATGAAGGGGAGGATATGAGGGAAAAGGAAGAATTGGGAGAAGACGAGGCTGAAGAGGAAGTAGAAGAGGAGGTTGAGGAAGAAGCAGAGATGGAATAAGGATGGGAAGCTGAGTCTGAGGGTACAAATACTCCGTCCAGTGCATACGACCTGTCTCTCTCTTCCCTTCCCTCTCTCCTCCCTCCCCCTATCTCCCCCTAGTCTTTCCCTCCTCAGTTTCTCTCTCTAACCTTCCTTCCACTCCCAACTATTTCCGCCTCTCTTTCCTTCTCCTTTTCCCTTCCATTTTTCTTTTCCCTTCCCTTCTCCCACCCCCTGCCCCTTTCCCTATCCCTATTGAACTCACTCTCTCCTTCTCCTGGCTTCGCTTCAATCCCACAAGAGGAAGATGAGGATGAAAACGAGGAAATAGAGTCTGAAGTGGAGGAGAAGGAAATATCAGGTGGGAGAATCATCGGAGAGACGGTAGAAGGAAAGGGAGGAGGCATTGGAAGAGGGAAGGGAGGAAGGAAAGGAGGACAAGGAAGAGGGGGAGGGGTCTTTGGGAAATGCGTCAGGTAAGAAGGAAGGAAGGGAAAGGAAGAGGAAGAAGAGGGAGGGAGAGATGAAGGAGGGGGGGAGACAGAAGGAGGAGAGGGGTAGGCAGAGGGGAGGTAGCGGGAGAGAGGGAGGGTGAGTAGGAGAGGAGTGGTGGGAGGAAGAGGAAGGATTGGTGAAGGAAGGGGTGTGGGAGGATAGAGGATGAAGCGCATGGAGAGACGAACAAGCGTAAGAGAAAGAGGAAAAGGAAGAGGAAGAAGGGAAGGAGGAGATGGACGAGGATGAGAAAGAAGAGGAAGAGGGTGACGAGGAAGAGGAAGAGGAGGAAGAGATGGAAGAGGAAGAGGAAGAAGAGGAAGAGGGAGATAATGATTTGTTCGGATGGTGAGGGGCAGAGAGCGAGTCAGAAGAGGACTCAACGAACGTTGGCGTTCTACTCTTTCTCACTCACTCCCTTCCCCCCTCCCTCACCCCTCCTCTTCTCTCATCTTTTCCTTTTCCCTTCCCCCCTCCTCTTCATCCCTCTTCTTCCTCCTTTCCCTCGTATATTTATTTGTCCCTCCCCCACCCCCTTTCCTAAGTTCACAGCGCTCCTCATGCTCCCTTCTTTCTCTCATGCACTCTCTCTCTTTTCTTCCACTCCCTCTTCCTCCCCTTCTCCATCTTCCTCCCCTCTTTCCACTTCCTCTTCTTCTTCCTCTTCCTCTTCTTCCTCAGCAACCCCTGGCCACACACTGATATTGAGAGAGCTGAATGCGTCATCTGCAATCCACTCCACCTCTTGCCTCTTCCTCTTCCTTCCCTCCATTTTCCCTCTCTCCCTGCTTCTTCCTCCCTCTGCTCCTGCTTCTTTTCTTCTTCTCTTTCCTTCTCGTTATCTGTTCTCTCTTTTGCTCCCCGTCGCCCTTCTCTCCCCCTGTTCTTTCCTCCTTGTTATCGCCTATTCTTTTTTATATTATATGCTATCATTTTGCTCTATCCCTCTCATCCCTCTCTCTTTCCTCCTCAATTCTCCTTATCCCATTTGTCAGCCCCCTCTTCAATCAAAACAGAAGAGAAATCTCGTAGCAAATCGAGTTCCTTCTCTTTTCTCGATCTCCTTAGCTCTCCTCCTTCCTTCCCCTCTCTTTCGTCCTTTCCACGTTATTTCTTCTGTCCTTGCTTCTCTCTCCATTTCTCTGCCTCCCTCCTCCCCCTCTTTATCTCTCCTCCCTCTCCCTTTCCCTCTCTCTCTCCTTTTCTGTGACTGACGTAGTCTCCCGCCCTATCTTTGTGCTAAGGTTGGTAGGGATACGTCTCCTCTCCCCAGTTCCTCCTCCCTCCTCCTCCCTCCTCTTGTCCACTCTATCTCTTAATCCTATTAATCCTACTCCCAGGCCTATTCTTGACGAAATAGAACTCCTCCTATCCCCCTCTCTCTCTCTCCCCGCTCTCTCTCCCCTTTCCTCCCTCTCTCTGTCCCTTTCACGTCCAACCCTGTCTCTCTCCCCCTCTCCTTCTACGTCGCACGCTCTCTTCCACCACCCTTCTTCCTCCAAGTCTGCCTCCATCTGAGTGGTCTGTATCAGCAATGGAAGAGACAGAAACGAGAGAGAAAGATGAGTCCACAGACTTCATCGACGATAATCCAACCTCTGTCCTCCTTTGAACCTCCCTCCCCAGCCCGCTCCTTCTTCCTCTCCCTCCTTCTCCATATCTCTCTCTCTTTCCCTGCCCCTGTCGAAAGCTTCCTCCCCTCCCTCCCTCTTCTCTCTCTCCCGGTCTTTATCCCTCAAACCCGTCTTTCCTTTCCTTCGCTCGCTTGCCCTCTCCTCTCTCCTTCCTATCCTCCCACTCCTTTTTTCTATCTCTCTCCTTTCTCTCTCTTCCTCTCTTCTTCCCCTCCATTCCTGTTCATCTGCCTCCTTTGCCTTCTCCCTCATCCTGATCCTCTCCCTCCTCCGCTCCCTCTCCCTCTCCATCCCATTAGAATACTCATCTACCAGTGCGTCTATCCCTGTCTTGAGCCTTTCTATCTTCTTCTGCTGACGAGTCTTTTCCTTCCACCTCACCTTCCATGCGCTATTTCGCCCACTCTCCCTTCCCTCCTCCCTTCCCTCCTCCCTCTCAGTCCCGGTCTCTCCTTCCCTCTCTATCTCCCTCTCCTCCTCCCCTTCTTCTACGCTCTTCACCTGGCTCTCTCGCTCGATTCCCTTGATCTCCCTTGCTCTCCCCTCCCCCTCCCCAACCCTAGGCTCTTCGTCCCCTTCTCCCTCTTCATCTACCCCACACCCGGTATCTCCACTCGTCTTCCCCCCACTCATATCTTCTCCCCCAGCGACTTCCCTCTCTTTCTTTTTGCCATCCTCCCTCTCAATGCTTTCTCTTTCTTCCCCCCCCATCCTCCTGGTCTTCTCCCTCTATGATTCCATCAGCTTCTTCGATCTTTTGTTCGGATCTCAACCTCTCACTCCTCTCCCTACTCCCTTCCGTCTCCCTCTTTCTTTCTCTTGTATCTCTCTGGTTCTGGCTCTTCCCCCCGCCCCTTCCTCTTTCTCTAGCAGTTGCATTTCCGTTACCCACTGCTCTCATTTCCACTGACTCAGTGATCGCATCTTCTCTCTCTCTACCCCCCTCTCCTTCTGTCTCCTCCGGTCGTTCTCTTCCTCTATCTCTTTCTCTTTGTTTTTCTCATTCTCCCACTGCCAACCCCACTCCTTTCTTTCCCTCTCTGCGTTTCCCAATGCATAAGCGATCGAGAAATCAATAGAATGAAGCCTTGCATTGCTTTCTTCTGCGTTCTCCTCCCTCTCTTCCCTCCCTCCTCTTCCCCGCTCTTCAAACAAGAACATTGGGTGGGAACATCAAGGGAAGAGAGGGGAAAGGAGTTGAAAGACTGTTGGGAAGGAAGAGTAGGGAGCCAGGAGACGAAGGGGAGGATGTGGAGGTGTGAGGAGAGAGAAACGATGGTGTCCCTGAGGAGGGAGGCTGAGGGCCTCTTAGAAGGGTCTTTTTGCATGCACCAGGCTATAACCTGGTTCAAATAAAACGAATACAGGGGGGCGCTACTTCCCTCGATGTTGTCGAACCACTTCCCCCCTGTTCCTCCTCCAATTCGTTCTGCTCTCCCGCCCAGCCCTCCTTCTCCCTCATTCCCCCGCTCCTCATCCCACAAAGACCTCTCTGGATCTTCATCCGTTGGTACTTCGAAGGTGCGGTAGAACGGAGTTGGAACTTTAGAAGAGGGGACGCAGATCGGAGCCACAAAGGGAGAGTATGCAGTAGACGAGTGATTGATGCAACCTGGGAAGGATGATGATGAGGGGGAAGAGGAAGAAGAGGAGGAAGGAGAGGTTTCGATGCTTGAGATGGATACGCAATCCTCCACGGGAGACAGTCTTTTCCGTTGCAGAAAGAAACAAGAGGAGAGGAAGAGGAGGGGGTGGAAAAGGGGGAGGGAAGGGGAGGTGAGGAAAGAGGAGACGAGTGTGGGTGAGAATGAGCAGAGCCTTCGCTCGAAGATGAGGCGGAGGAAGCAGGACGGATACACGCGGAAGATGCGGAAGAAGGGAGGTGGCAGAGAGGGGGTGGAGAGAGAGGTGACGATAGAACGGATGTTTTCCTCCGTTCTGCATTCCTCCGCTTCCTCTGTCTTCGTTTTCACCCCTTGTCCAGTGGCTTCTTTCTCCTTGGCCCTCTCCGCATTGACTCCATCCTTCTCCCCCACCATCTCTCTCTTAGCGTCCCTATCCCCTTCCGCCTTCTTGCCTTCTCTGACTGCCTTGACTATCTGAGACTCCATAAAGGCAGAGAGGGAAGGAGAGGAGGGGGAGGGAGGGAGGGAGACAGAGAGGAGCAGAGACGGTGATGTATGCGGATTGAAGGGCAGAGCTTGAAGCAAAGGGTGCTTTTCCGTACGTGAGTTCGTGCATTACTGCTCCTAGTCCCCATATGTCTGTCGTTTGGCTCCATCTCTCTTTCTTCAGTCTCTCTGGTGCTGCGAAGCCAATCGTGCCTACGTCATCATTGTCATCGTCGGTGTCTTCGTTTTCTTCGCCATAGTGACCTCCCTGAGCCTCCTCGCACCTTGCCCCCCTCTTCTTCTCATCCAATGCGGACCCTACTCTTGAATACAACCCATTAGGAGTATTGTTTCCCATTTTACTTTCTACGCCTCGCCCAACTCCCAATCCCCTCCTTCTTCTGTCCTCCTCTTCTGCCTCCTTCGCGTTCATATTGGCAACATAGGAACTAAATGCGGTCGAAATCACACAATCGTTGAGGTTAATGGACGAGGACTCAGTCCCTCCACTCCACTTGCATCGTCCATCCCCCCGCCCCTTTCACTCTCACGCTCGCCCTCTATTCCCGCCTCTCGTCGATGGCCCTCGTCCCCTTCATATGCTCCATTCGCTACCGAAGTGATACTGTCTCCACTCTGTCTGATTATTCCCTCTTTCACCTCCTTCCCTTCTCTTTCGTCACCGTTGTTTGAGTCTTGGTAAAACAACTCGTCTTCTTTTCTGTTCTCATCATCTCCCTCTCCTTCGCTCTCTTCCCCATCCCTTCCTCCTCTGCTCTTCGTTCTCATCAGATCCCGAGGAGAAGCAAATGTTGAAATCAAACCAGAGGGAATCGAATCTCTCTCAGAGAAGTGAGATGAAGATGACGAAGAAGAAGACGAGGAAGAAGAAGAGGAACATGGCAAAGGCGCCCGAGTTGCTCTTTGCTGATTCTCCTGTGCTGGAGAATGTCCCTTCCCCCTCCCTTCTCTTCCTCAAATTTCTCAAATTGTTGGCTTCGGTGGCTTTCTTGCCCTCCTTCATCGCTGTGGGAGGACTCGATGAGTCCGTGGATCCCACTCACAGAACAGTTGTCCTCTTCTGCCTCCACACCAGTCCCCTCGCTAGATAAGGGCGACACAAGCTGGTGATGTGTAGCCGAAGAGGAGGAAGAGGATGAAGAAGAGGAAGAAGAGGAAGAAGAGGAGGACGAAGATGAAGAAGAGGAAGAAGAGGAGGCTGGGAAGGAAGGAGGGAGGTTAGCAGATGAGGCCTGAGGTGAGCCAATATTTGAGGAAGGAGAGAGAGGAGGTGATTGGAAGGAAAGAGGGGAAAAGGGAGGAGACAAGGATTCTCCAAACGAAGTAGGGTTTCCAGACGACATCACTTCCGCTTCTCCTTCCTCATCTCCATCTTCCTTCCCTTCTCGGTCATCCTTTTTTCCCCAATCTTCTTTCGTTCTCTCAAGCCCTTCGATCACTTCTCTCTTCGAGTCCATACTGCCTCGCTTCCCCGATCCTCCCTCTCCATATCTTTCTTGGCTCTCATTTCCGCCCTCCTCCTCCTCCTGGAAACTAACCTGAGAATGCAGAGCTCTCTTCACTGACTCCACAGAGAGACTAAGCTTCCGGGACAGGGAGCGCGAAGAACCTGAGAGAGAAGAGCGGGAGGGGGAGGCGGAAAAGTTGGAAGAGGATGACGATGAGACAAGGGAGTGGCGCAGAGGGAGGAGGCGGTGGGGGAAAGACCTATCGAGGAAGGCAAAGCGAAAGGAACAGGAGAATCCTTGTCTTTGTCTCTATCTCTTGCATTCTCATTCCTGTCATCCTCTCCTTTTCTTTCTACCCACTCTCCAGATTCGTCTCCATTGGCTTCACCTGCCTCTTGCTCCTTCCCTCCCCACTCCCTCTCAGTCTGTAGTTCAGCACTTAGCTCTCCATCGAACGTGTCTCGGGAGACAGCCAGGGAAACTGCAACCGAGTCATAGTCAGAGGAGGGGAAGGAAGAGGGAAGAACGTTCGAGCTCACGATATCTCCGGAGGGGGAGGGGAAGATAGAGGGAGGAGAGGAGGAGTGTAAGGTGGAAACAGGGCGAGATGAACTACGAGAATCGAATGAAACTGATTTCTTTTTCCTCTCTTTCCCCTTCCCATGGCTCCTTCTCCCTCTCTCTTTCTCCCTCCTCTCTCTTTAGCTTGTCTGTTTTTTTACCGTCCTCCTCGCCATTCCAAAGTCGGTGAGTTTCGATATGAGTTGATCTTCAGCTGCCTCAGTCCAACAATCCCACCTGCCCCTCCCCACTCCCTCAAGCATTACCTCTGACCCTGCCCCATCTCCCCTCCTTCCCACTCCTCTCCTCTCTCCTTTCCATACACGTCATCAAACGTCAAAGAAACAAAGTCTGAGAAGGGGGAGGAGGATCCAGGCGCGAGGATAGAGGGAGAGAGTGAGTGAGCGGGGGCAGAGAAGAGGACGTTGTTTCCAGAGAAGTCCAAATGAGCGATGCCCTTGGAGTGAGCAGAGCACAGAGCGGATGCTAGCTGATAGAATATTCTCCAGATCACTGCCTCTCTGAGCCACCTTTTCTTCCTCAATAGAGAAGAGGCATAGGCGGACGCAGAGGGTCCGGTTGCAAGTTCCATCGTGAGGCAGAGAGATTGTTTTTCTCTGTCGTTGGTAGAGTCCTGCGGGCTGAAGAAGAGCGAAGGAAGGCGGTGGGCAGTGGAGAGGAACGAAGGGGGAAGGGAAGACACTCCCTGTCTGCTAGTGTTTATGAAAGCAGAGAAGTGGTCCACAATGAACGGAGATCGCAAGAGCAGAGCGCAGTACGTCTCTCGGTATGCCTTGAGCCAGGGCAAGGGAATGGGGAGGTTGGTATTGGAAAGACAGGACAGGGACTCTATCATTCTTCGCTCTCCTCCCTCTCCTGCCTCTTCTGCCTCTGCTCCCTTCCCTACCTCCTCTTCTCCTCTCTTCAAGACTTTGCCTGCATCAAGTTTCTCCTCCATATACTTATCTCTATGTCTGCGGAGAACGCTAAGCTCTCTCTCCACGATGGAAACAAAAGCATCCTCTCTCACCTTGTCCTCCACCATCGGGAGGTCTAGCTCTTTCAAAGCCACGTCGATCGAGCAGGAAGGGAGGGTGGGGAAGGCGAAAGGGAGATAGGAAGAGACAAAGGAGGGAGGGTAATGAGAACAGGTGGATGATGATGACACAGAAGAGGGAAAAGAAGATAAAGAACAGGGTGAGAAGGCTGATGTGTGAGAAGGGAAGACAGAGCATCTGTTGAGAGAGTGTCTCTGGGTAAGGAGGAAAAGGAGAGCCGAAGGAAAGGGAACGGGAAGCAGAGGGTCCGAAAGGGAGCTCTCAAGGAAGGAGGGGGAGAGGAGAGGTGAAGGATAAGATGAGGGAGAGGTAGAGGAGGTAAAGGAAGGGGACAGAGAGGAAGAGAGAGAAAATATCTTCTCGAAAGTTATAAGATCCTTCACCGTCCATATGGAGATAGGAGAGACTGGAGGAAGGGCAAAGGGGATCGAGGAGCTGGCAGGGGTGGAAGAGGGAGAACATGTAGGTACAGAAGTAGATAGAGAAGATGAACAAGGGAAGGGAGCGGAGATGGGCACGTCATGAGCTAGATTGGTCTGCGCAGAAGGGGACGGGGGAGGTAAAGGGTAGGGTCTACGTATGGAGGATAGCATAAGGCGTATGGGTGGTGTTTAATCGAACAAACTCCGTCTCTTTCCATCTCTCCCCTCTCATTTACCACACCTCCGCCCCATCCTTCTCTTTCTCCCTGTTTTCCCCTCTCTTTTTTCTCTCTCTCCACATTCGCAGATGCATACGATAGAGCTGAGTGGAAAGGGGAAGAAACAGACTTTGCTGGAGAAGAGGAAGAAAAAGCAGAGGGGTGAGAAGAGCAAGAAGAGACAGAGGAGTGGGTAGAGGAGGTAGAGGAGGAGGAGGAGGAAGAGGAAGAAGAGGGAGAGAGTTGTGTCTTTCTAACGAGAACTCCGTGATAGACAGTGGCAGAAGACCCATTTCCAATCACGTTTACGATGAGAACTGTGTTTGGGTCTGTGGGGTGGGTAGAGGAGGAGGGGTGTTCCTCGAAGGGAAGGGAGGGGTCAGAAGGTGAGCACAAAGAGACTGCCGAATACACGCTTGACTGCTCCCTCGCCCCCGTTCCATCCCTGGTCTCGTTCCTCTCTGCCATGCTCTTCTTCTGTGTAATTCCCCGACCCTTAGTTCTGGGGACTACAATAGGAGGTTTGTCCCATAAGAAAGGTATGGCGCACCCACATAGAGAACGAGACAGGATCAAGTCGGTGAGGGGTGAGGGGGAGGGAGGGAAATAGAAGGAAGGATGACGGCGGACATTAGAAGGAACAGGAGATGGGGAAAAGGGTACACGAGGCGAGGAAGAAAAAGATGCAAAAGAAGATGAACATGGGGAAGATGAAGAGGAAGGAGTGTTTCTCTTGGCTTTATGAGGAGAAATCGAAGGGAGGATGTAGGGAGAATAGTCCTTCCTCCTCTCTTCCTCATCCTCTCCGCCCCCGAACGCATTGTCCTTTCCAAATGCGTATTTAGCAGAATCTTTCACATCTTCCTTAGCGTTTCTCTTTCTTCTCTCCTCCCTGTCATCCCTTTCCCTCTTCACTTCCTTCTCTATAGTCTCTACTTCTCCCTCTTCTTTCTGAAGAGAATGGTTTCTAAGTGAGGGGGGAAGAAAGGGGAGGTAAAGACGATGAAGGTGGAGGAGGAGGGAGAAGAAGAAGGAGATGCGGAGGGAGAAATGGGGAAAGATGGAGAGGAGGCAGAAGAAGGATCGGAAGGAGGGGAAAGAGTAATGAGAGGGAATGAAGCGGAAGGATTAAGGATAGAAGGGGGTGGAAGAGAAGAGGAAGGGAGGGGATGTGTGGGTGGAGAGAGGGAAGAGGACGGAAGAGAAGGAGGGGAGGTAAGAGAAGGAGGGGAGTTGAATAGATGTGGTGATGGAGAGAAAGACGCGAAGGAAGGGAAAGGGATAGTCCTGGGTCTGGGTCCCTTGGTCTTGATAGAGGAAATATGACTGACTGCGAAAGCAAGCGAAGGCATCATTCGATAAGCCATCTGAGTCAAGTCAACTTCCCCTTCTCCCACCTCTCTCTCTGCCCTGCACAGCCTTCCTTCCCCTATTCCCTCCTCTCCCTCTCTCTTTGCTCCTTCTATCTCTCCCCCTCATCGCATTCCCCCTCTCGCTTCGACCATCTTCATCGCTCTCCTCTGCTCCACCTTCTCCAGCCATATCTTCATCTTCCACCCACTCCCCTGCCTCTTCCTCTGAAATATCTCTCTCCTCACTCGCTCCTCGTCCATATCCCTCTGCTTTTGTTTTTCCCTTCGCCTCTACTTCCTGATAAAGCCCCTTGACCCTGTCTCCCTCCCACTCCCCCTGCTCCCTCTTCGTAGACCCATTCTCTTCATCCCCAATCTCCACGACGACCTCCTCCTCATCATCCCTGTACCCCCATTCTTCTTCGTCCTCCTCCTCCCTCCCCTCGTCATCGCTAGTACCCTCCGACCCATCCCTTCCTCTCCCTCTCGCACCCCTCCTCTTCATCTTTCGTTCGCCTCGCCTCGTCTCTCTCCTCTTCATCCCTCACCTCTAATTCCACATCATCCCACTCATCTCCGGACTCGTCGTTCTCACTCTCTTCGCCCCTCCCTTCTTCTGCCCCCCATTGCATCTCTCTCTTCTATCAAGAACCCCTCTTCCCCACTCGCCATCCCTTCTCTCCCCCCACACACCACCACTCTCACCCCTATCATGAGCCCACTCCCTCTCTCCTCTCCTCTTCTCTCTCTCATTCTCCTCCACTTCTCTCCCTCCCTCTTCTTGCTCCTCTTCGCCATCCCTATCCATACCATCATTGACACTTCTCACACGCGACCTTCTTTCCTGATTCCACCAACCCGACCCTTCTCCGTCCGCTGCCTCCCTCCCTTCATTGCTTCTGTTAGACAGGCATTCAAGGGTCTCAAGAGGAAAGTTCAGCACATCATCCTCAACGTTCAAATCCCCTAGCACAACGCATCTCCTCAGCCCTATTACTGCATCTACCTCCGCTTCTCCTCCTTCCCTCCTCCTTCACTTTCTTCCCTTCCTCCATCCCTTTCTCTTCCTTCCCTCGCTTCTCTTTCTCCTAAGGTCGAAGCATTCTCATCCTCCTTCTCTCCATATGATTTTGTTCCTGTCCCTTCCTCTCCATCCACCACTCCTCCGTTCTTATTTGCGTGGCTATTATCCCTCTCTCCCTCGCCCTCTTCACCCTTTCCCTCACCCTCTCTTCCATCCTCTCTGTCCGTCTCCTCTGTCCTTTTTCCATCGTCCTTCTCACTTGCCTTTCTCTCTCCCTCACCCTTCTTCTTCCACCCTGCCCTTGTCCTTTTGGAATGGGTCATTTCCAAGAATAGAACATTCCGAAGAGAAGAGGAGACGAGGGAAAGAGGGGCAACGTAGAGAATGGGTGGGAGGAGGAGTGAGGGTGAGAACAAGAGCTCAGGACAAGTCCTCAGCCAAAGGGGAGGAAGAGGAGGAACCGGAGCAAACGATTCGCTTTCCTTTCCTTCTCTGTCTTCTAGCGCATCACTTCGTTCTCTCTCGCCTTCATTGCCTCGTTTGTTCTTATCGCTCCCTTCCTCGCTCTCATTTTCCTTTCCCTCTGTCTCCTCGCTGTGATCCACGCAAGAGCTGTTCTTCCCTTCAACTTCATCACCCTTCACACCTCCTTTGTCCCCCTCCATCGCCCTTCCTCTGAAGGCATGTGTTGGTTTGATTGAACATACACGACTGAACTCAGCTGCATAGGCAAGGGCGGATATCGCGGAAGAAAAAACAGCGGTGGCAGAGGAGTGAGGGTGGGAGATGGATGAAGCATATGCAAATGGTTGAGAGAGAGTAGGCGAGCTTCCCTCTTCCAACCCCTTCCCACCCTTCTGCTCTCTCCTCTGTTCTCTATTGATGTCTTTCCTCTTTTCCCTCTTCTGATTGTTTCCGCTCCCTCCCTCTCCTCCCTCTCCTCCTTCTCCTTCTCCTCCTCTCCCTCCTCCCCCCGCTGATCAGCGGCCTCTCTCTTCCCCGCCTCCTCCCTCTGCATCCGGAGCTGTCGTTGTTGGAGGGCAGTGTGGGCGATGTGAATAGTGGCAGAGACGGAAGATGGTGCCTCCGCCAAGAGAGACGGTCTCAAAATCGGTCTGGAGTAGAAGGATACGAGACAGCGAAATGATAGCAGCGAAATCTCCAGGAGGGAGGGAAGGTAGACACTCAGCGCTAAGTCAGGAGAAGAGACGGGGGGATCAGAGGAAGAAGATTGAAAACTAGCGGAAGAGGGGCAGGAAGAGGTGGGGGAGGACCAGGAGTGCTTGAGGAGGGAGACGACTTTCTCTTTCGGAGGAGGGGGAGGAAGCAAGTAAGCAGGGAGCGCAGGAGCTGGCAGAAACACTACTCTCTTCGCTTCTTTCTTCCCCTCTCTTTCCATGCCACGTGCCCTTTCCCTTTCCCTTTCCCTTTCCCTTTCCCCTTCGCTTTCCCCTTCGCTTTCCCCTTTATCGTCTTCCTCATTCACTTTCGCTTGCTCCTTGTTCTGCGGTTCATGTGCTCCCCTCTCCCTGTCTGCCTCCCCTTCCACTCCACTCCCTAAGCACTCCCCTCTGCATTTTCCCGAACAGCAGTCGCACTGGCATCCGAAAACTCCGGTGCAGGAGGAGGGTGCTGAGTGAGACGAGAGGGACGTGGATGAGGAAGCGGAATGAGAATGGGAGAAGGAAGAAGAAGAAGAAGAGGAAGGCAAGGACGAAGAAGAAGAGGAAGAGGAAGAAGATGAGGGAAGGGAAGGGGGGAGACAGGAAACAGAATGCTTGATAAGAGATGCGAAGGAGGAGGGGGGGTCAGGGAAACTGAGATATGAGCAGCGGAGCCTAAGACAAAAGAGACAGAAGAAAGATCGGAGCGACCATCCTCAAGGGAGGAAGAAAGGGAAGTGGATGAAGAAGAGGAAGAGGCGGATGAGGAGTATGAAGGAAAGGCGGAGGACGATGTGGGTGAAGAGGAGAACACCAGGGTGTCTTCGAGGTCTTGGAGGAGTCCTCCGTCGTCCTCTACACTGCCTTCTGTCCACTCAGCCAACCCCTCTCCATCCATTGCTGAGAGGGCGAGAGCTCGGAGGGTAAGAGCCTTTCCCTTGAGAGCAACTGCTCTCCTCGTCCCCTTGCCTCTCTCATACATTAACAGGGCTACTGAGTCCCTGTGACCCATGCCCACTCCTGCTTCGTTCCTTATGTTGCCTCTATCTTCTCCCTCTTCATACTCCCTCATATTATCTCTTCCCTCTTCTCTCCTTCCACCGTTGCTCCATTCCCCTCCATTCCAACCTTCAGCTCCCCTTACTCCCTGTGTAGCTCTACCCATCAGTTGCAAACCCCCTTGTCTTCCACCTCCTCTCCCGTCCCCCCTTCCGTCGCCTCCCCTTCCCTCTCCTCCCATTTGAGACGTGTAGGAGATCAGTCTAGAAGAAACTATCCTATCAAGTTTAGTTGTAGGAAGTCTGGAGAGGAGCGGAAAGGCAGGAGAATGCGTTGGTTCGTGGCTCGTTCCCTTCACCGCTCCTCTTCCACTCTCCCTCTCCCTCTTATCTTCCTTCCTCACATCTTTCTTCTTTCTCCCAAAAGAAAAGGGGAGAATTCTCCTCTTCTCTTCTCCTCGATCCTCCTCCATCGCTTTCCCCTTCCCCTTCCCTCTTGTGTCTACTTTTTCCCTCTTCTTTTCCTCCTGGTCTATCCCTTTATTATCCTCTTCCCTCTCTCCCCCTTCCCCTCTCCTCCCGCTTGTTCCTGTTCTTCGCTTGCCATATATTTCTCCCAAGGGGAAAGAGATGACCCATTGGTCAAAAGAGAAGACGGGGAGAAGGTGGAAGACGAAGACGAAGACGAAGACGAAGACGAAGAAGAGGATGGAGATGGAGATGTGGAAGGGGGTAGAGAAAGAGGAGGGCGTGGACGAAGGAGAAGGGGAGAAGCTGTCGGAAACAGATAGAGGAGGGGGAAGAGAGAGGGGGAGAGTGATGGAGAGGACGAAGGAGAGAGGAGCGTATTGAGGCAGAGGGGCAAAGCCAGAGCTGTGGGAAAGGAAGGAACCCTCCACACTGCCCCTTTCCTTTTCAACTACATCCCCCTCTCTCTCTTTCTCTCCTTCTCCCACTTTCTTTGCCTTTGGACTGTTGTCCCTTCCCCTTCCTAGCGGTACCTTCTGGATCTGCTGTTGTTGCTTCGTACATGAGCAGTGCTTGGAGAGGAGGAGGAGGAGGTGGGTTGCTCCAATGGACCACACTAACAGAGATACCACCACCTCCACTACGCCTCTCCTCCTCAGCAAAGGGGCTGCATACTCGTGAGAGGAGAGAAGGAAGAATAGGCGGAGAGCAGAGGAGAGGCGGAGAAGGACCCATCGAGGAACGTGGAGGAGAGAGAGACAGAGGCAGTGCTCTTCTCCCCCGCCATCCTTCTCTCCTACCCCTCCTCCCGCCTTGGTCTTCCCCCGAGATTCCTTCCTAGCCCTTCGCATCTGATGATGGAATCCATTGAGAAAGAGAGAAGTGGAGTGCGAGGGAGAGAAGGGCCTCGGCCCGAAGGAGGAGGAAAGGGGAGAGGAAGGGAGGGGGGAGAGCAGGGAAGGCGAAGGGGAAGCAGAGGTGGAAGAGGGGGATAGGGGGGAAGGAGGGAGGGAGAAAGTGTGTGAAGAGAGTGCCTTATAGGAGAGGTGCCTGGGAATGTAAACAAGAGACAGAGTCAAATATCGACTTGACGAAGAGGAGGTGGGCAAAGAGCAGCTGCGAAGGGACAGCTACGGAATCAAGGGCTGATGAAATCAACATCTCACAACAAGGCAGAGACTGAGGCACCCGCAACAACTCAATACGACTGCTCGCTGACCCTCCCATAGCCCCCTCCGTTTCCTTCTCCGCGATCCCTCTCAATTTCCCTACGCTCAGTCGCTCGTTGTCGCCCCACTCTTTCTTCTTTGCTTCGTCTGCCCCTTCTGTCTCTCCTTCTCTCCCTTCTTCAGGTTTATTTTCAATCACGTTCCGTCTATCATGAGCACCATCTGAAGTGGGTGGTCCAAGAGGGGGAGAGGGGGGCGCTCTGGGGAATAAAGAGTGAGAGGAGCAAGATGTTACAACCGATGGTCTCTCAATCGATATGGTGGATGCAAGAGGCACTCCGCAGAGCACGTTGAAGAGACAGAGAAGGGAAGACAACGCAGCTACTCGAAATGATTTATGTGGGAGAAGGAAAGAACAAAACGAAAAGGATGGGTACAAAGAAGGATAATGAAGAAGGGAAGAGAAAAAGCAATGGCGAATAAAATGAGAAAGTGAATGTTAGTTTGGGAAAGGAAGTAGTACACAGAAAAGGAAGGAACATTGATAGATACGCGCGCGAAAGAGTCTCTGATGACATGGGGCTGCGCGTAAGAATATGCTTGCATAAAGCTAACATAATAGATATTGGCATCTAACGAATGAATCCAAGCAAGAAGGGTGTGTATGAGCGCATGCGTGTATATTAAAGACTAAGAAGTGAGTGAGTGAGCGTGTATTCGATGTTTTCAATGGTAGTTATTAGTACCTTCCGTATCTATAGACGAAGACTTGAGGGAGAGAGGGAGTCCCTTGCTCCAGTCCCCCACGAACAGAGACCAAGTCTTAGGTTTCAGTGACGAGGTCGCATCCCCCTCCCTCCTTTATCTTTCCCCATGCCCCTCTCCTTTACTTCACCTGCTGCACCCTTTCCCACCTCTCCCTTCCATTCCTTTTCCTCTCTCTCTCCCCCGATTCCTAATTCTCCAACTAATTCGTACTCGAATCCAGAGGGAGAGTTGATTCCCAATTTGAGTGGTACAATTTGGAGGATGCGAAGAGCAGAAAGAAGAACTGAAGAAAAGGCGGGAAGACGGAGCATAGCAATGCAGACGGGGGAAACATTCGATGGAAGAGAAAAATGGGGGGAAAGAAGAGAAGGAAAATGAGGGAGACTGGGGGAAGGAAGAGTGTTTGAATTAGACAAAGAGGATGAGTGGGACGGGTGGGGAAGGAAGGAAGAGGTGGTGATGGACAGCAGGACGTAGAGAGAGATACGGGCAACGTATATGGAAGAGAGGGAGAGAGAGAGAGGGTTGAGAAGGTGGGGTGGGTATGAGGAAGAGACGAGAACGAGGGGAGCATCAAGAGAGAAGAGGAGGAGGAGGATATTGAAGCTGATGAAGATGAAGAAGAGGAAGAATGGGGATGGAAGGGGAGGAAGGAACGAAAGTATTTGCGTGAAGAGAGTTAGAAGAGTGGGCGATGGAGGGGAGGGCGAGGAGGATGTGGCCCACCAATACACTCACCCAGTCCTCGGTGGAGACAGTAGCAGGAGAGTGAAGGGGGAGAGGGGGGACAAGGGTGGAGAAGGGAAGGGTACAGAGAGAGGGAAAGGGGTGGAGGCGAAAGGGCGGTAGCAGAAGGGAAGGAAAGGGATGGAGAACACTGGGAAAGGAGAGATAGGGTTGCGAATGCAGCCTTAGTTAGCTCAGGAGCTAGGGAAAAGGGAGAAGAAGGGGGTGGTGGTGTTGAAGAGGGGGGACAAGAGGAAGATGAGGGAGAAGTAGAAAAGGAAGAAGAATCTTTGAAGTCCTTTGTTGGTACTCTTTTCCTCCAAGCCTGCCTTCTCCTCCTTCCTTTCCTGCCTTCCCCTTACCCTCTCTTCCTCCCTTCCGTTCTCTTTCTTCGTTTTCCTCCTTACCTCTCCCTTCCCTTCCTCTTAGATGCTTCTCAATATCCCATAGGTCCCTAACGAAATCAGAAGGAGCGGTGGGGAAAAAGGGTGGTGCATCGATGCTGGAAATGTGGCAAGGAGGGGGCGGAGGAAGAAGAAGAGGGGCTGGCGACAAAGAAGAGGGAATTGCAGAATAGATGCCTCTCTTTTGGGGTAGAAATACGTCTCTTATTGCAAAGAAAAGGGAGATGAGTGAGGAGGAGGGGAAAGGGGATTGGACAAAGAGGGAGGAGAGGGGGAAGGGTGGAAGAGGAGGGAGAGAGGGGCGACTAGGATTCGGTAAACTAGAAGAGATACGCTGAGATAGAACTGAAAGCGACGGAGACGATAAGGGTCCAGGCTGTCGGAGAGAAACGAACAGGAAGAGCGGGAACAAGAGGGGGAAGTAGAGAACGACGAGGAGGAAGAGGAGGAGGAAGGAGAAGAGTGCGCGACATCTCCCTTGATGATAGATCTGAGGACGATGAGGAGTTGGAGGGGAGGAGCGTAGGGGGGATGTGAGCTTGAGAAGGAGAGGGGACACTAGGAGGGTAAGGAGAGTGGGGAGGAAGGGGAGGAGGGGGGGAGAGGGAAGCTCACAAGCAGAACAGAGAGAGGAACAGGTATGTGAGAGATGAGATGGCGTGGAAGATGAGGTGTCTGAGGAAGAAGAAGTAGAGGAAGACGAAGAAAAAGAAGGAGAAGAGGAAGGAGAATGGGAAGAGGACGTAGAGAAGGACGCGTAGGAGCAAGACGAGCAAGATGATGAGTGCATGCGATCTTCAAGGAAGAGGGATGCACAGGGAGGATTTCTGAGAGGGAAAGAGATGGAGGGAGCGGGGGAAAGCAAAGGGGAGCAGGGCATTGGAAAACTCGATGCACACCCATTCCACCTTATCTCTCTCCACCTCCTCTCTCTCGGCATCACCCGCTACCACGCTCTTCCTCCTCCTTTTTCCTTCATTTTTGTTTTCTCTGTCCCTCTGCCTGTCTTCGTTCCCCTTGATCACAATTCCTTCTGCCACCTCTTCCTCGCTATCGTCCTCTCCATCTTTCTTTCCCCCCACCTTTTCTTCGTCTCTTTCCTCCTCCCTTTAGCTCGTCACTCTTCTCTCTTCTCTCCCCTCCTCCTTCCCCTCCCCATTACTCTCTCATTGCAAGAACCTTCGTATTTCTTGCCCTCTTCACTCATTCTCCTTTCTTCTTCCCATCTGTCTCTCCCCTTCCCTCTGCCTCTTCCCCCTCCTTTCCCCCTCCCTTTCCCCTTTCTCCGCATCCCTTGCTTCCCCCGTTCACCCCCCCCCTTCTTCTCCTTTCCTCCTCCTTCCTCTCCGTTTGCTGGTCTTTTGAAGAGTATGAAATCTTAGAAGATCGAAAGGAAGAGGAGAGGGAGAAGGTGAGGAGCTGGAGGAGGAGGGGGCATGAAGGAGAGAGAAAGAAACAATTCGCAAGAGTCCTTTTCCTCCCTTCCCTCTGCCTCAGTCTCTACCCCCACCCCTCGCTCTCCCTTCCCTCTGTCTGCGTTATCATCCTTAGCTCCCCTCATCACTCCTCTACCAGAGTAAGTTGTATGCCGCTGTTTCCCTATCGCGCATGTATCAGAGACTTTCGTGCTTTCCAATTTGTTTTTGCTTTTGCTTCCTCTATTTTCCTTGCCTCTCTCCTTCGTCACTTCCAAGATCTCTGAGGAGACCTAATGTTTCTTTGCAGATCGAGACAACAAAGTCAAGTGATCCATACTCTCTCCGCTCTCTCTCGCCCCACCTTCCATTTCCCTTGCCCTCTGCCTCTCTCTCATCACCTCCTCTCCTCACCGCTCTCCCTCTATCCTCTCTCGCTACGAAGGGAGACGAGTAGTGGTGTGAAGGGGAAAGAAGAGAAGACGAGAGCAGAGAGCAGACTGAAACAATGTCTTCCTCTTCCCTCTTGGAAAAGCTGATTGCACATCGCATCTTGAGCCCTTCCCTCTCCCTTCTCAACACCCCCAGCACTCTCTCCCCTCCACCCTTCGCCCCCACTGCCTACTTACATCACGTCTTCCGTCATCCTCTTTGGTTCTCCACTCCATTCCCTCTCCTCTCTTTTCTCTGATATCTTCCATCTTCTTCTCCTCCTCCTTCTCCTCCTTCTCCCCTTCTGCCCCTTCTCCCCCTTCTCCACCTTCTTCCGATTCACCCCCTCCTTCTCTCTTCTGACCTTCTCATGAAGAAGTCTTTTCGTCCTATCAACCGGATCCCTTTCCCCCGTGGATACCTTCGATTTTCCTCCCTAGACCCCCATCTGGGGTCATCCGATGAAGAAGCGGCAGAAGAAGGCAGTGATGCTGCGGGAGGTGAAGAGGTAGAAGTGGAAGAGTAGGAAGAATATGAAGGAGAGGACAAAGGAGCAAAAGAAGATGAAGGAGATAAATTAAAACCAGGGAAAGGGAAGTGGCCATGAGAGGGGGAATGAGTAGGAGGAGGGTAAAAAGAAAGAGAAGAGATAGGAGAGGACGAAGTGAAAGAAGAAGGAAGGGGACTCTCTGGTTGATGGTTCGCCTTCTCTCTTCCGATGGCTTGGACCTTTCCCCTTTTCCCCTGTCTTCCCTTGGTTCACTCTGTTAATCTCCTGTTCTGTTCTAGACCTATCATAATCATTTGCATCTTTATCTTTCGAAGAAGAACCTTGCCTTGCCCCTCCTCTCTTCTCCCTTTCACCCTCTCTCTCCCTTCCTTTCACTCTCTCCCTCGCCCCTCCTTTATCATCATTTTTCAGTATTACTACCTCCCCAGCCTTTCCAGACAGAGGAAGAGCTTTTAGGTGTTGCTTCGCTCCTTTGAAAGTAGGAATTGTTGGTCCTTGTCTCTGTCTGCTGCCGAGAGAAGGTGTGTTTAATCTAGCAGCGGAGGGGAGCGACGACAAGGGAAACGAAGAACTGGGAGGTGATGGCAAACTCTGATTGGTGGAGTCCATACCAATTGTATATTATGAAAAACGCTTCAGCTTCAGCAGCTGTGCGGGTGTTCTAGGGTTTCAAAGATGACTGAAAACGGACGAGCAATGGGTGATGAATGAGAAACGTTAGGACCAGAGCATAGATAATCAAACCTTAAGGTAGAACTCGTGCGCAAAAGGTTATGTGCACAAATATATAAATACTCGTTGATACCGAAAATGTTAGATGAATTGTCAATAGCAAAGAATATTCGCAGCTTTGTCGCGATTTTGATTGAATCTCAGATGCTTGTCGCTATTTTTGTACCAAACGAAGAATAAATTTTACACATTTTTCTAAATGCAAAAAGCGAAAATTATGCGTTTTTTTTGTGAAAATAATAATTATGTAAAACTATATATAAAGAAATATAGCTATCACCCATGTTTCTTTAGTTAAAGTAGAGTTTGAAACTATGAAGAAGAGGAAAAAATTCAAGAAAGAGCAAACTGACTAAAAATCAGTTAGAAAAGAAAGTAGTAAACGAATGTAGATAATATCACCTACATAAGTGTATAGCTTTGTACGTAAAAAACACTTGAAGAAATAATGAATTAAAATAGTGTCTAGAAAATCAATTAATGTTTGTTTTCCTTTGAGTACGAAGCATTCATTTCTCCAAACAAGATTTTTTCGCAGGTGAGCAGTCGGTATTCTACTTCTCAAACTGATTCAATCTCAATAGGAGACAGCGAGTCTATACATTGGATCATTGAAACAAGAATTCTTATAGAGTCTCCTTCTTTTCTTCCCTAAGCTGAATATAAATACGTGTTGATTCTATCCGATATGGCTGATAAACAGATATATCACGTCACGACATTGGGGGCATGTCTAATAGACACCCTTGATCAAATGGTTTATGAAAATAAACTAACAGAGGAAGATGCACACGCATGTCTTCAGTTGTTTGATGAATCTTTTACCCCACGATTTCATACCGTTCTTGCTGGAAACGATAAAACGCACCTTAGAGTAGATGTAAGGAAGATATCTATCCGTACATTGCCTCTTGTGCGATGAGGACGTCATAACATGCATGCATATACAGGATGTGCATATGTAACCGAATATTGGGTTGGATTATTTGGTTGCTTTGTGTTTGGTTATTATCTGTCCTATTCTAATAATGATGTTTCTAAACATTCCTTTATTCAACAGGGTAACTTGAACTCGTACAGATTGGTGAATGATGTTTGGACGCTTGTATTGGAAGACCCCAAGTTCACGTATAACAATGACTCTTCGCAGTCATTTAAGTGTGATGCAGTAAGGATGCTAGCATTCGAGGCCAAGGAAAAAAGCCGTAGTTCGGTACTTTCTTGTGTCAAGTAGTCATGTCTTGTGTCAAGTAGTCATGTCCTTGTGTCAAGTAGTCATATTGTCATATAAACTAGGTTGCAATGTATGTATGCGCCTCTTGTCTGTTGTTATTTTATGTATGCGTATCATCATATATTGATACTAGTAGGATTGTATCTACATTGTAATATCTATGGTGATTTTTTTTGTTTATCTCATCTTCTGCGAAGATAGCTTTTGCAATCAATAAACTATTACAAATTGAAAATATATAAACATGTTGTGATTATCGTGTCAAAGAAACAAAAATCAATTTATTTGCATTCACAATTAATTCTTAGCCAGAATAGCAAATGAAGGTCGCGTGCACAAAAATGCGCTGATCAATGACTGTGAAATGAAATATGTATGTTCAATCTAATGTAGCAGTAGTTTCTCAGTCGAGTTCTAACTCACGAAGCAGGTGGGTTCTTCTTGCTCTCTTTTATGCGTTTCCTTAATTTGCGGAGACCGTCGTTGATAGCGGTATACTGCAAGAAAAAAAAAGGAAAAAGGAAAGATTAGGGGAGCGAAAATAAAGGAGTGAGAAATTGTGCGAGATGTTGCCAGGAGAAACTAGAAATGTATAAGATGTGTAATTCGTATGTAGTCTTACCCCTTTCAATGGCTGGCAGGAGCCATACGGTATGAAGTGCTCTAATGGTTTGACCTATATGGTTAGAAATGATAGATCAAGAGCAAGAAAAGATTAGTCAAGTTCCGAACGTAAATAGTTAGCAAGGAACTAGAAAGCATACTAAAATATGTTTACCTCCTCAGGTGCAAAGGAAAAGTTGCATAGAGACCCCAGCTTGCTTTCATCTCCGTATAAGTTAGTGAGATCTGTAAGAACAGGATTGAGCTGTCTATCAAGCAGAGCAGGTACTTCTGGGCCCTCTGTTCCCTTTGTATATTTCGTTAGAGAATGTTTTAATGGAGCATTGTCCTTCTTGTACAAGTTGCAGTCGCTAATTCCTTGATACATATCATAGTAAGCAAACAAATCATCTGTTGCTTTAGGAGGTGGATTCACTATTCTAGGTTTTTCAGTCTGAGGTTGCGAAGAGGCATCTGTAGGATCAGGAGAAGTTTGTATGATTGAAGATGTGGACCCGATAGGCGGGTGTTGTTCTTGCATGTGAGTCTGATGTGAGGATTAAATAGCTGTCTATTTTGTTAATCCAACAATGTTAGAAGACTCAATCTGTTGAACAGATTCTGTTCCTACTGTTCTTAATTTGAGTGGTGTTTTAAGTTACATGATAGTCGATACTATAGAATATGGATGTAAAAGACATTTATTTTGTATCTTGTCCAGTGAATAGACATAAGGTACTTGAATATTAAATAATATTGTGAATTAAATCAATAATGTTTGTCACATTCCTTTAATATGGATGAATCTCCCTCTTCCCGCTAGATCATCGTGTATATATTTATGAATATTCAAATATCTAAAGACGTTTCGAGCCGTTAACTTACAAAATGATAACCTGGACCAAGTGAAACGTGAATTACGATGTTACTGTGCAAGGTTTATTTTCAACATCCGAATACAACTACGGTTACATTTTTATTTTATACATTTCATTCATGTTTGGATGCTTTATAATGTATGTCTGCATATATATATGGGAAGATCACTAATGCGGTTGGTCTTCGTCCACATTCAAGACACCAGATTGGTGTATAGTATCGTCAATATGAAATATAAATGATATCTAATTAAGGTACTCGATTATTGTATTTATGTACATGGGATGACTGGGTTGCGGTATATTTTTATGTTGTGAAGTATTAGGGACGATGAAGAGTGACGAGCTGATCGCAAGTGTCTCTCTTCCTGTAGACCCTACAGATCCATCTTCGATGACTTCTTCAAAGTTAGACAAGTCGAAGAAATCAGTGACTCCACTTATATTGTTATTAAAAGCGAAAGAATTCAACCTGAATGAAGCAGTGGAAACTATCCCTGGTGCGAAGCTGAATGAATTCTTTCTGTATGTGTACTCAAGAGCGATTGAAGTTATTCAGGGGCAATTGTATGCGAAGGAGGACGATCCTCTCTCAGAGCTCTCTACTGCATATTTGAGTTCCATTGCGAATATTATAACTTCGTATCTGACCGTGTCTACGAGCAGTAAGACGATATCTGCCCTGCAGATCCCTGTGACTCTTATTGAGACGGTCGTTAACCTTCACAACATCATTTTTAACTGTGCGGACGCCAATCTCCGGAACACCATATCTCTCACTGCGGAGCACTACTATGCCGTGGCAACCAAGTATACAAGTGTGATAGCGGTGACCTACAACACTTCATCTGCTGCAAACAAGTTGCAGGGAGTGGCGCAACTGGATGAGCGTCACTGCTACCAATCGGTGAGCAAGTCGTTTAACAAAGAACGCATGGTCCTTCATACCCTCTGTTTCCTCTTGATTCAGCTCAACTCTCCTGTGGGTAAGACTTCTGACCTGCGTCGTTTATACAATATTAGAGGGGCTCTATCTCTCATTGACTTCAACGATAGTGGAAGCGATGAGTTTCGATTGCTCCTCCTCCGCTGTTTCGTCAGCCAGGTCTTCCTCAAGGTCAATGAAGGTCGTCGTCTCCTTCTCTCTTCTTCGCCCTGTCTCGTCGCGTCTCCCTCGACCTCCACGAAGCTATGAAAGCTCAGCTTCCTTTCTGCAAACCTTCTGCTGCATCCTTGTACGCTGACGTGTATCAGAGAGCGTGGAAGTTCCTCTCGTCTGTTCCGAAGTCCAAGGACAGCTCCAACACCAATGTGATCGCTTCGGAGTCCTCCTCTCTCGTCAACTCTGCTGCAGTTGAGGAGTTGGTGGAGGCGTTTGAAGAGGGTTGTGTGCAGGACCTCGCTAACCTGAGCATCCATTTGAAGGACGAATCGATCGGAATGCTGTGCTTTGACATTCTGAGGCACTCCCTCCACTCGATCAGGCTACAGAACAAGGCAGTTGACGATATACTAGACAAGCTATACACTCCCATCGTCTGGAGGGCATTGAAGTCTCCCAACGCGGGGGTGAGGAGGAGGGCGGGTAGACTCTTCCTCTCTTCCTTCCCACTCAACAGCTCGCAGGTCTCCGCGAGAGAAACGGACGCATACCTACAGGTAAGGAGGGCAAGAATATAGGGAACGGAAGAAAGGATGAGGAGAGTGAAAGAAGGGGCGTGAATTGGAAGAAGTAGATAGGGGTGGGGTTATTCGAGTCATGGGGAAAGGGAGTGTATGAGAGGAATTAGGAGTAGGGAATGTGGTGGGGGTATGTAGAAAAGGGAGGGAGGAGGGAGGGCTTCAAAGAGTAGTACGTATGATGGAGAATACAGGCTTCCTGATGTCCAGATCACATCTGTCTCCTGGGTCATTTCTTTTTGTTTATTCGTGGTGTGAGAGTGGAAAGGGAAAAGAAAGAGAGGGAAATAGTAGGGGGGGCAGAAGAAAAGCCAGTGAGGAGAGGAAATGAGTGCACGCTGAGTATCTGTATATTGTGAAGGGGGGTGCTGTGTCTGTAGTTGCGTTTGTTTCTTGAGGTCTTTAGACTCTCTTGTGGGGTGATTCGTATTTTTGAGAGTGGTGGATTCCCTCAGAAGTGGATAGAATGTCGACCGAGTAGAGTATGCTTGTGTTGTGGTTTCTCTGTAAGCTTCTATGATACGATACAAGTTCCTTCACTCTCTTTTTTCTTCTCTTCTAATTTCCTATCTCATGTTTTTCCTTGACCTGCCCTTTTTCTATGTATATAACTCACTCTACGTCTTTCAATCCCCCTAGAAACAATACGAAGCAATGTTGGACTTGATTAAAGACAGCGATGTATCAGTGCGATCGAATGCTGTGTTGGGTGTGTGTGGGTGTGTGTCCTCTTTCTGGGATATCGTCCCCTCCTTCTCCATGAAGCTCATCCTTCGCACGATCTTCGGCGCACTCATCTTCGACTCCTCCTCGATCGACGTGAAGGTCAATTCCCTCAAGGGAATCCTTCGCCTCATGCAGAACTTCAGATCGCACGGGGTCTTGAAGGTCCTTCTGCCCAGCATCTCCCCCTCCTCTTCGACAAATCCCAAAGGGTGCAGTTGGCTGTGCTCGATATCCTGGCAAAGGCGATGGTATGTAGGCAGCTAAGGTTCTATGAGGTCGTCTCTATCAGAGACCTCTTCCTTCGCCTTGAATCGGCTTCCCACCCCGTTGCGACAAAGATCTGCCAACTGCTGCAGCCCTCGTACTTCCCCTACACAAAGTCAAACATTGAGGTAGTTCACAGAGCTCTGATATTGATCAAGAAGACCCCCATCCCCGCCAAAGTGTTCTACACGGCGTTGTCGAAGCTGATCCCTCCCTCTGGAGGTTGCCAGGCTAGCTGGGCTACTGTACAAGTTATTGGTGAAGTACGCTAACCACGACGATGGAGTCATCAAAAAGATGGTGGAGGACGGAAAAAAGGCTGTGCAGGAGAGGGTGGAGAAGAAGAAGGAGGAGCAGGAACAAGAGCTCCGGAATAAGAAGAGGAAGAAGGGGGACCGCAGGAAGAGCAAGGGAGGTGATCAGGTTGAGGGGGAGGACGAAGATGACGAGGAAGAGAAAGAGGAAAAGGACGGGGAAGAGGAGGAAGACGATGAGGAGAAGGAGAAGGGCGACGGGTACATAGACGACGCTGTGATGTCTTTTGGAATGGACGAGGGCTCTGGGTCGCATTGGCTCATGGACACTCAGACGATAGAGGACATTCTCTCCATCATAGCCCAGGTGAGCAGACACTTCGCATGCGTATCTTAGCATATGACTCTACTCATTGATATTGCGTATACTTATATGTGACTATGTCCTCGCTGTTATTTGTTATTGTGAAAGTGGTATTCTATTGTAGTCGTGGATGTGGATGTTCGAGTTAAAGTCGATTGTTTCGTGTATATATAGATATGAATATGTATGTGTCTGTGTATTTGTGTGTGTGTGTGTGTGTGTGTGTGTGTGTGTATGTGTGTATGTCTGTGTGATATGTATCTATGTGTGTTCTTAATCTAATGTATATTTCCCTTCCGTTGTGAACTCCTTCGACCATACCTCCCTCTTATCCTGCAATGTTTACCTAGTTGCTGAGTTCTGTTATCGACTCGTCCACCGATGACTCTGTGCTTCGGTACGTGGCCTCTTTGTTTTCCGACCTCCAGATGGAGACCCTCCTTTCTGCCTATTCACACGCCTCTCCTGCAGCAGCTGTATCCCTTCTCTCTATTGTATTGTATGTGCCCCCTGTCTTCGTCCCTTCGCTCAAGAAGTCCAACCTCTCCACTCTCCTCTCTATGCGTCCCAACGCCTTCTTCCTCCCTGAGTTCGAATCCACCTCTTCGCTCTCGTCCCCTCTCCTTCCAGCTAAAGTTAAGACGGCTATTTCTGAATCGAACGCAGCCCTTCTCTCATCTTACGGAGTGGACTTTGAGGAAGAGGAGGATGAGGAGGGGGAAGAAGAGAAGCTGCAGCAGCAGCAGCAGGAGTCGGACAAGAAGGAAAATGAGAAGAAGAAAGACGGGAGCACCTCTTCCTCTTCACTCCTTTCGCTGTCTTCCTCAGAGTGGAAGAAGGGTATCCCTGTCTGCACTTCTCCCTCGCTTCCTGGTCTCTCTCCTTCGTGGTTCGGTCCCCGCATAGACCTCTGTCTCCACTGGGGACAGCTGCCCTCTCTCCTGCTCTCAGTCTACCGCTCCCTCGCCCTCTCCCTCGTCTTTGGGCTCAAGGAGACCATCGCTCATGCGCAGACAGACCTCTCAGAGAGAAAGAAGAAGAAGCAGAAGAAGGGGAGAAATGACTTAGACGTTGAACCCCACAACCCATCACAGTATTACAACGTTCTTTCTTCCTCCTCCTCCTCCTCCTCCTCCTTCCTCGAATACGTGTATTCGTCGACACCCGCTCCCTCAGCAGAGGAAGACGTGCTTCACCCCGTCACCGCCCTCTCCTTTTGGTCATATATTTGCGAACAAGAGAGCGCCAGGGCCTCCGCCGTCTCTCTCCCTCTCTTCTCCAAGATCTCTGCACTCGTCGAGGCACACGTCATGGCTCTCGTGAAGATTGTCCCCCTGCCCCCCACCTTCCTCTCGTCATTTTCTCTCGCCCTCTCCCAGCCCCTTGCTGGCAAAGACGAATCCTCCTCTTCCCCCTCCTCTTCCTCCCCCTCTTCCTCCTCGTCAGTTACCTCTTCTCTCTCGTCATGTCTGCGTTCCTCCCCTGATCTCGCGTCATCGGTGATGTCGCACTTTTATTCCCTCCCCTTCCAACCCATCACACGCACTCGTCATCAGGAAGCTTATGAAGCTATCTCCCTCAGTCTCTTCCTTCTCCATCTCCTCCTCCCCCTCCTCCTCCCCCGGCTCTTCTTCGTCCTCCTCCTCCTTCTCTCACTCAGTACTGTCCTCAGTAGAGTCCCTTTCCTCTGCCGAAAGAATGTTTCTCCTTCTCTCCTTCCGCTGCTTCGTATTCTCTTCTCTCTCTCTCTCTCTCCTCCCTCCACCTCTCAGCTGAAGAACAAGTAAGGAAGCAAGGAGTGTTGGGAGTGGATGCCTCTGCAAAGGGCAAGGCGAAGGGTGGGGAGAGGGAGAGGGAGAGGGAGAGGGAAAGCGTAGACTCAATAGCAGAAGGGGTGAGAAAGAGGGCAGAGGAGAGAGTGAGGGAAGGACTGGCGGAAAAGGTGAAGGAGAAGGCGGAGAAGCTCAAGAAGAAAGCGAGGGACAATGTGAGGAAGAGGATGAGTGGCGGAGACGAGGAGGAGGAGGACGAGGATGATGAGGAAGAGGAGGAGGCGGTGGAGGGAGAGGTGAAGGACGAGAGGTTGGACAGAGCGTTGGAAGCGGTAGCTGAGGCGGCGGAAGGAAAGGGAAGAGAGGGGCGCAGGGGAAGAAAAGCAGGTGAAGGCGAAGGAGAAGAAGGAGAAGGAGAAGCGGGGTCTTACGTAGATGAGAGCGAGGAGGGAGACTTGTTTTCTTTTGACGTGCACAGGAAGGCAGAGTTCGATCTGTTATTTGCTTCTGTTCTAGTCTCTCTCTGCGTCCTCCCCCACACCTCTCTCCTTCACATTGCCTCTGCCTCTTCTTCTGACCCCTCCGCATCCTCTTCTTCATCATCCTCTTCTTCCTCCTCCTCCTCCTCTTCCTCTTCCTCTATTTCCTCCTACCTCGAGACCCATGGAATTCAGTCCTTGGTATCTATTATAACCCCTAGGCACTCTTCCTCTTCCTCCTCCTCTTCCTCTTCCTCCTCCTCTTCCTCCTCCTCTTCCTCTTCCTCTTCCTCCTCTAAATCCAAGATTGCTCCGTTGTCGTTCCCCCGTGCTCAATCATTTTTCCAATCTCTCTTGTTTTTGTTGACAAGTACTCTCTCCGACTCGTCCTCCCTCTCTCTGATCTCCCCCTCGCTTCCCCTTTCCCCACTATCCCCCATACTCACCCTCATCTCGTCTCTACTACACGTGGTCCACCCCCTCCTTGTCTCGTCCTCCTCTTCTTCTCCATCTCCTTCCTCGTCCTCCTCCTCTGCCTCCTCCTTCCCCTCCCTCAGCGTGGACGGGGTGATTTTGTCGTCATCCCCTCTATTTCCCGTGCTCATGCTCCCCCTCTCTAAATGCATGGTATCTTCTTCCCTTCTCCTCACCGACCTCCCTCGTTCATTTCTTGTCTTTTGCTCTGCCTCCGCCTCCTCCACCGCCTCTTCTCTCTCCGGAGGGCTCTTCTTTCCTCCTCTCCCTCATCCGCGCTTTCCAAGCTCTCAAAGCCGAAAGAAGGAAGAGGGACGAAAGCGAAGGGGAAGAAAGCTAAAGGAAAGGGAAAAGGAAAAGGAAAGGACATAAAGAAAAGCAGGAGAGGTAGGGGCAGTGACGATGACGAAGACGAAGATGAGGAGGAGGAGGAGGAGGAGGAGGAGGATGAAGACGAGGAGAGTAAGCTCGCATCTTACTCGCCTTCTGCTTCACCATCTTCTTCCTCTTTATCTTGTCACGAATTGGCCTCTGGACTCGGACTCTCCTCCCTCGTCTCCTCCTCTTCCTCCTCTTCCTCCGCTGCCCACTCCCTCGTCTCCTTGCCTTCCTTTTCTTCGTTTGAGCTGGGTCTCTCGTCGTCAGTTAGCGACCTCTTCTCCTCCTTCTTGTGCTCTCTCCGTCTCCTTTCCCTCTCTCCCTCAGTCCTTCTCCACCGCCTTCTCTCCCAAGAACTGAAGCATTCTATCGGAGAAGCTTTATCTTCTTTCTCCTCCTCCCCCGCCCTCTCTTCTTCACTCCTCTCGAGCATCCTCTCTCACTCGATCTTCAGGGTTCACCCTACCACTTCTCCTTCCTCAACCTCCTCAGCCTCCCCCTCCTCCTCCTCCTCTTCTGGGTCTGCCATCTGTCTTCCCTCTCCTAATGTCCACTCCTACTCTCGCGTCCTTTCGTTTTTGTACTCTCTTCGCCCCTCCTTCCTCCGCTCGCTCTCCCTCCCCTCCATCTCCTCCTCCGACCTTTCTCGGTCGGCATGCATCAGAACGGTGGATGTGGAGGAAAAGAAGAAGAAGAAGGAGGCAGCTGAGAAGAAGAAGGCTGCCATGGAGAGGAAGAAAGAGAAGCAGGAGAGGAAGAAGGAGAGGGAGAGGAGGATGAAGGAGAAGCAGAAGGAGAAGCTGCGGAAGCAAACGAGAAGGGAGAACGGAGATGAAGAGGAGGAAGAGGAAGAGGAAGCGGAGGAGGAGATAGAGGTAGAGGTGGATGAGAGCGATGAAGAGGAGGACGAAGATGAGGAGGAAGACGAGGATGAGGAAGACGAGACGAGCAAGGGGAAGAGGAATGGGAAGGGAGGGGAAGGGTATCTGACGGACAGCGACATCTTTGAGTTGGTGAGCGGTGTTGATGTTGATCATCTCTTCCTCTCCGACAGGTCTCTCCGCTCACTCCCCTTCAGATTCTCCTGCTCCATCCCCACTTCCTTCTTTTCGCCAGCCATCGCTGCTGAGGTTAGAGTCTCTGTGAGGACTGCCCTTATCTCCCACTT
>JAWNMU010000627.1:0-23557 GCA_035043665.1 Drosophila quasianomalipes | reverse complement strand
AATTATTGGCTGCTTGCTCAATTGTTTGACTGGATAATGCGTTCGTCGAGTAGGGTATTGTATCGTGTTTTGACTTTGTTCGTATGCCCTGTAAGCACAGTCTTGTGTGCGCCTTGATCGACGCGAAGTATTGGCTACTTGCTCCAATTGTCTGACTGGATAATGAGTTCGTTGAGTAGTGCGTTGTATCGTGTTTTGATTCTGTTCATCTGCCCTTTAAACGGGGCCTTGCGTACGCCTTGAACTACGCGAAGTATTGGCTACTTGCTCCAGTGGTCTGACTGGATAATGAGTTCGTCGAGTAGCGTATTGTATCGTGTATTTTGACTCTTGTTCGTTTGCCCTATAAGCACAGTCTTTGATGTGTGCCTTCGATCTACGCGCGACAGTATTGGCTACTTGCTCCAATAGTCTGACTGGATAATGCGTTCGTCGAGTAGGGCATTGTATCGTGTTTTGACTTTGTTCGTATGCCCTATAAGCAGAGTCTTGTGTGCGCCTTGATCGACGCGAAGTATTGGCTACCTGCTCCAATTGTCTGACAGGATAATGAGTTCGTTGAGTATTGCGTTGTATCGTGTTTTATTTCTGTTCATCTGCCCTATAAACGGAGCCTTGTGTGCGCCTTGATCTACCCGAAGTATTGGCTACTTGCTTCAGTGGTCTGACTGGATAATGAGTTCGTCTAGTAGCGCATTGTATCGCGTTTTGACTTTGTTCGTTTGACTTATAAGCAGAGTCTTGTCTGCGCCTTGATCTACGCGAAGTATTGGCTACTTGCTCAAATTGTCTGACTGGATAATAAGATCGTCGCGTAGCGTATTGTATAGTGATTTGACTCTGTTCGATTCCCCTATCAGCAGAGTCTTGCCTACGCCTTGATCAACGCAAACTATTAGCTACTTGCTCCAGTTGTCTAACTGGAAAATGAATACGTCGAGTAGCGCGTTGTATCGTGTTTTGTCTTTATTCAAATGTCCTATAAGCAGAGTCTTGTGTGTGCCTTGACCTACGCGAAGTATTGGCTACTTGCTCCAATCGTCTGACTGGATAATGACTTCGTCGAATAGCGTATTGTATTGTGTTTTAACTCTTTTCGTTTGCCCTATAATCAGAGTCTCGTGAGCGCCTTGATCGACGCGCAGTATTGGCTACTTGCTCCAGTTGTCTAACTGGAGAATGAGTTCGTCGAGTAGCGTATTGTATCGTGTTTTGTTTCTGTTCATATGTCCTATAAGCAGAGTCTTGTGTGTGCCTTGACCTACGCGAAGTATTGGCTACTTGCTCCAATTGTCCGACTGGATAATGACTTCGTCGAATGGCGTATTGTATCGTGTTTTGACTCTGTTCGTTTGCCCTATAATCAGAGTCTCGTGTGCGCCTTGATCGACGCGAAGTATTGGCTACTTGCTCCAATTGTCTGACTGGATAATGAGTTCGTCAAGAAGCGTATTGTATCGTATTTTGACTCTGTTCGTTTGACTTATAAGCAGAGTCTCGTGTGCGCCTTGATCGACGCGAAGTATTGGCTACTTGCTCCAGTTGTCTGACTGGATAATGAGTTCGTCGAGTAGCGCGTTGTATCGTGTTTTGACTTTGTTCGTTTGACTTGTAAGCAGAGTCTTGTCTATGCCTTGATCGACGCGAAGTATTGGCTACTTGCTCCAATAGTCTGACTGGATAATGCGTTCGTCGATTAGGGTATTGTATCGTGTTTTGACTTTGTTCGTATGCCCTGTAAGCAGTCTTGCGTGCGCCTTGATCGACGCGAAGTATTGGCTACCTGCTCCAATTGTCTGACTGGATAATGAGTTCGTTGAGTAGTGCGTTGTATCGTGTTTTGTTTCTGTTCATCTGCCCTTTAAACGGGGCCTTGCGTACGCCTTGAACTACGCGAAGTACTGACTACTTGCTCCAATTGTCTGACTGGATAATGAGTTCGTCGAGTACCGTATTGTATCGTGTATTGACTCTGTTTATTTGCCCTATAAGCACAGTCTTGTGTGTGCCTTAATCTACGGGAAGTATTGGCTACTTGCTCCAATAGTCTGACTGGATAATGCGTTCGTCGAGTAGGGTATTGTATCGTGTTTTGACTTTGTTCGTATGCCCTGTAAGCAGTCTTGTGTGCGCCTTGATCGACGCGAAGTATTGGCTACTTGCTCCAATTGTCTGACTGGATAATGAGTTCGCTGAGTAGTGCGTTGTATCGTGTTTTGTTTCTGTTCATCTGTCCTTTAAAAGGGGCCTTGCGTACGCCTTGAACTCCGCGAAGTATTGGCTACTTGCGCCAATTGTCTGACTGGATAACGAGTTCGTCGAGTACCGTATTGTATCGTGTTTTGACTCTGTTCGTTTGCCCCATAAGCACAGTCTAGTGTGTGCCTTGATCTACGCGAAGTATTGGCTACTTGCTCTAATTCTCTAACTGGAGAATGAGTTTGCCGAGTAGCGTATTGTATCGAGTTTTGACTCTGTTCGTATGCCCTATAAGCAGAGTCTTGTGTGCGCCTTGATCGACGCGACGTATTGGCTACTTGCTCCAATTGTCTGACTGGATAATGATTTCATCGAGTAGCGCGTTGTATAGTGTTTTGTCTCAGTTTATTTGTCTTATCAGCAGGGTCTTGTGTACGCCTTGATCGACGCGAAGTATTGGCGTCAAGTAGAGTCTGTTCGTTTGCCCTATAAGCAGAGTCTTGTGTGCGCCTTGATCGACGCGAAGTATTGGCTACTTGCTCCAATTGTCTGACTGGATAATGAGTTCGTTGAGTAGTGCGTTGTATCGTGTTTTGTTTCTGTTCATCTGCCCTTTAAACGGGGCCTTGCGTACGCCTTGAACTACGCGAAGTATTGGCTACTTGCTCCAATTGTCTGACTGGATAATGAGTTCGTCGAGTAGGGTATTGTATCGTGTTTTGACTTTGTTCGTATGCCCTATAAGCAGAGTCTTGTGTGCGCCTTGATCGACGCGAAGTATTGGCTACTTGCTCCAATTGTCTGACTGGATAATGCGTTCGTCGAGTAGGCGTATTGTATCGTGTTTTGACTTTGTTCGTATGTCCTGTAAGCAGGTCTTGTGTGCGCCTTGATCGACGCGAAGTATTGGCTACCTGCTCCAATTGTCTGACTGGATAATGAGTTCGTTGAGTAGTGCGTTGTATCGTGTTTTGATTCTGTTCATCTGCCCTTTAAACGGGGCCTTGCGTACGCCTTGAACTACGCGAAGTATTGGCTACTTGCTCCAGTGGTCTGACTGGATAATGAGTTCGTCGAGTAGCGTATTGTATCGTATTTTGACTCTGTTCGTTTGCCCTATAAGCACAGTCTTATGTGTGCCTTGATCTACGCGAAGTATTGGCTACTTGATCCAATAGTCTGACTGGATAATGCGTTCGTCGAGTAGGGCATTGTATCGTGTTTTGACTTTGTTCGTATGCCCTATAAGCAGTCTTGTGTGCGCCTTGATCGACGCGAAGTATTGGCTACTTGCTCCAATTGTCTGACTGGATAATGAGTTCGTTGAGTATTGCGTTGTATCGTGTTTTATTTCTGTTCATCTGCCCTTTAAACGGGGCCTTGCGTACGCCTTGATCTACGCGAAGTATTGGCTACTTGCTCCAATGGTCTGACTGGATAATGAGTTCGTCGAGTAGCGCATTGTATCGTGTTTTGACTCTGTTCGTTTGACTTATAAGCAGAGTCTTGTCTGCGCCTTGATCTACGCGAAGTATTGGCTACTTGCTCCAATTGTCTAACTGGAGAATGAGTTCGTCGAGTAGCGTATTGTATCGTGTTTTGTTTCTGTTCATTTGCCCTATAAGCAGAGTCTTGTGTGTGCCTTGACCTACGCGAAGTATTGGCTACTTGCTCCAATTGTCTGACTGGATAATGAGTTCGTCGAGTAGCGTATTGTATCGTGTTTTGACTCTGTTCGTTTGCCCTATAATCAGAGTCTCGTGTGCGCCTTGATCGACGCGAAGTATTGGCTACTTGCTCCAATTGTCTGACTGGATAATGAGTTCGTCAAGAAGCGTATTGTATTGTATTTTGACTCTGTTTGTTTGACTTATAAGCAGAGTCTCGTGTGCGCCTTGATCGACGCGAAGTATTGGCTACTTGCTCCAGTTGTCTAACTGGATAATGAGTTCGTCGAGTAGCGTATTGTATCGTGTTTTGACTCTGTTCGTTTGCCCTATAAGCAGAGTCTTGTGTATGCCTTGATCGACGCGAAGTATTGGCTACTTGCTCCAATAGTCTGACTGGATAATGCGTTCGTCGATTAGGGTATTGTATCGTGTTTTGACTTTGTTCGTATGCCCTGTAAGCAGTCTTGCGTGCGCCTTGATCGACGCGAAGTATTGGCTACCTGCTCCAATTGTCTGACTGGATAATGAGTTCGTTGAGTAGTGCGTTGTATCGTGTTTTGTTTCTGTTCATCTGCCCTTTAAACGGGGCCTTGCGTACGCCTTGAACTACGCGAAGTACTGACTACTTGCTCCAATTGTCTGACTGGATAATGAGTTCGTCGAGTACCGTATTGTATCGTGTATTGACTCTGTTTATTTGCCCTATAAGCACAGTCTTGTGTGTGCCTTAATCTACGGGAAGTATTGGCTACTTGCTCCAATAGTCTGACTGGATAATGCGTTCGTCGAGTAGGGTATTGTATCGTGTTTTGACTCTGTTCGTATGCCCTGTAAGCAAGTCTTGTGTGCGCCTTGATCGACGCGAAGTATTGGCTACTTGCTCCAATTGTCTGACTGGATAATGAGTTCGTTGAGTAGTGCGTTGTATCGTGTTTTGTTTCTGTTCATCTGTCCTTTAAACGGGGCCTTGCGTACGCCTTGAACTACGCGAAGTATTGGCTACTTGCGCCAATGTGTCTGACTGGATAACGAGTTCGTCGAGTAGCGTATTGTATCGTGTTTTGACTCTGTTCGTTTGCCCTATAAGCACAGTCTTGTGTGTGCCTTGATCTACGCGAAGTATTGGCTATGCCATTGTCTACTAGTATTTGTCTCTTGTATCGGTTTGGCTTGCCCTATAAGCAGTCTGCGCCTTGATCGACGCGAGTATTGGCTACTTGTCCAATTGTCGACTGGATAATGAGTTCGTTGAGTAGCGTATTGTATCGTGTTTTGACTCTGTTCGTTTGCCCTATAAGCAGAGTCTTGTGTGCGCCTTGATCTGACGCGAAGTATTGGCTACTTGCTCCAATTGTCTGACTGGATAATGCGTTCGTCGAGTAGGGCATTGTATCGTGTTTTGACTTTGTTCGTATGCCCTATAAGCAGAGTCTTGTGTGCGCCTTGATCGACGCGAAGTATTGGCTACTTGCTCCAATTGTCTGACTGGATAATGAGTTCGTTGAGTAGTGCGTTGTATCGTGTTTTGATTCTGTTCATCTGCCCTTTAAACGGGGCCTTGCGTACGCCTTGAACTACGCGAAGTATTGGCTACTTGCTCCAGTGGTCTGACTGGATAATGAGTTCGTCGAGTAGCGTATTGTATCGTGTTTTGACTCTGTTCGTTTGCCCTATAAGCACAGTCTTGTGTGTGCCTTGATCTACGCGAAGTATTGGCTACTTGCTCCAATAGTCTGACTGGATAATGCGTTCGTCGAGTAGGGCATTGTATCGTGTTTTGACTTTGTTCGTATGCCCTATAAGCGAGTCTTGTGTGCGCCTTGATCGACGCGAAGTATTGGCTACCTGCTCCAATTGTCTGACTGGATAATGAGTTCGTTGAGTATTGCGTTGTATCGTGTTTTGATTTCTGTTCATCTGCCCTTTAAACGGGGCCTTGCGTACGCCTTGATCGACGCGAAGTATTGGCTACTTGCTCCAGTGGTCTGACTGGATAATGAGTTCGTCGAGTAGCGCATTGTATCGTGTTTTGACTTTGTTCGTTTGACTTATAAGCAGAGTCTTGTCTGCGCCTTGATCTACGCGAAGTATTGGCTACTTGCTCAAATTGTCTGACTGGATAATAAGTTCGTCGCGTAGCGTATTGTATAGTGATTTGACTCTGTTCGTTTCCCCTATCAGCAGAGTCTTGCCTACGCCTTGATCAACGCAAACTATTAGCTACTTGCTCCAGTTGTCTAACTGGAAAATGAATACGTCGAGTAGCGCGTTGTATCGTGTTTTGTCTTTATTCAAATGTCCTATAAGCAGAGTCTTGTGTGTGCCTTGACCTACGGGAAGTATTGGCTACTTGCTCCAATTGTCTGACTGGATAATGACTTCGTCGAATAGCGTATTGTATTGTGTTTTAACGCTTTTCGTTTGCCCTATAATCAGAGTCTCGTGAGCGCCTTGATCGACGCGCAGTATTGGCTACTTGCTCCAGTTGTCTAACTGGAGAATGAGTTCGTCGAGTAGCGTATTGTATCGTGTTTTGTTTCTGTTCATATGTCCTATAAGCAGAGTCTTGTGTGTGCCTTGACCTACGCGAAGTATTGGCTACTTGCTCCAATTGTCTGACTGGATAATGAGTTCGTCGAGATAGCGTATTGTATCGTGTTTTGACTCTGTTCGTTTGCCCTATAATCAGAGTCTCGTGTGCGCCTTGATCGACGCGAAGTATTGGCTACTTGCTCCAATTGTCTGACTGGATAATGAGTTCGTCAAGAAGCGTATTGTATTGTATTTTGACTCTGTTTGTTTGACTTATAAGCAGAGTCTCGTGTACGCCTTGATCGACGCGAAGTATTGGCTACTTGCTCCAGTTGTCTAACTGGATAATGAGTTCGTCGAGTAGCGCGTTGTATCGTGTTTTGACTTTGTTCGTTTGACTTGTAAGCAGAGTCTTGTCTGTGCCTTGATCGACGCGAAGTATTGGCTACTTGCTCCAATAGTCTGACTGGATAATGCGTTCGTCGATTAGGGTATTGTATCGTGTTTTGACTTTGTTCGTATGCCCTGTAAGCAGTCTTGCGTGCGCCTTGATCGACGCGAAGTATTGGCTACCTGCTCCAATTGTCTGACTGGATAATGAGTTCGTTGAGTAGTGCGTTGTATCGTGTTTTGTTTCTGTTCATCTGCCCTTTAAACGGGGCCTTGCGTACGCCTTGAACTACGCGAAGTACTGACTACTTGCTCCAATTGTCTGACTGGATAATGAGTTCGTCGAGTAGCGTATTGTATCGTGTATTGACTCTGTTTGTTTGCCCTATAAGCACAGTCTTGTGTGTGCCTTGATCTACGGGAAGTATTGGCTACTTGCTCCAATAGTCTGACTGGATAATGCGTTCGTCGAGTAGGGTATTGTATCGTGTTTTGACTCTGTTCGTATGCCCTGTAAGCAGGTCTTGTGTGCGCCTTGATCGACGCGAAGTATTGGCTACTTGCTCCAATTGTCTGACTGGATAATGAGTTCGTTGAGTAGTGCGTTGTATCGTGTTTTGTTTCTGTTCATCTGTCCTTTAAACAGGGGCCTTGCGTACGCCTTGAACTCCGCGAAGTATTGGCTACTTGCGCCAATTGTCTGACTGGATAACGAGTTCGTCGAGTACCGTATTGTATCGTGTTTTGACTCTGTTCGTTTGCCCCATAAGCACAGTCTAGTGTGTGCCTTGATCTACGCGAAGTATTGGCTACTTGTTCCAATTCTCTAACTGGAGAATGAGTTTGCCGAGTAGCGTATTGTATCGAGTTTTGACTCTGTTCGTATGCCCTATAAGCAGAGTCTTGTGTGCGCCTTGATCGACGCGACGTATTGGCTACTTGCTCCAATTGTCTGACTGGATAATGATTTCATCGAGTAGCGCGTTGTATAGTGTTTTGTCTCAGTTTATTTGTCTTATCAGCAGGGTCTTGTGTACGCCTTGATCGACGCGAAGTATTGGCGTCAAGTAGACTCTGTTCGTTTGCCCTATAAGCAGAGTCTGTGCGCCTTGATCGACGGAATATTGGCTATTGTTCCAATGTCTGATGGATACGAGTTCGTCGAGTAGTATTGTATCGTGTTTTGACTCTGTTCATCTGCCCTTTAAGACGGGGCCTTGCGTGCCTTGATCTACGCGAAGTATTGAGCTACTTGCTCCAATTGTCTGACTGGATAATGAGTTCGTCGAGTAGCGTATTGTATCGTGTTTTGACTTTGTTCGTTTGCCCTATAAGCAGAGTCTTGTGTGCGCCTTGATCGACGCGAAGTATTGGCTACTTGCTCCAATTGTCTGACTGGATAATGAGTTCGTTGAGTAGTGCGTTGTATCGTGTTTTGTTTCTGTTCATCTGCCCTTTAAACGGGGCCTTGCGTACGCCTTGAACTACGCGAAGTATTGGCTACTTGCTCCAGTTGTCTGACTGGATAATGAGTTCGTCGAGTAGCGTATTGTATCGTATTTTGACTCTGTTCGTTTGCCCTATAAGCACAGTCTTGTGTGTGCCTTGATCTACGCGAAGTATTGGCTACTTGCTCCAATTGTCTGACTGGATAATGCGTTCGTCGAGTAGGGTATTGTATCGTGTTTTGACTTTGTTCGTATGCCCTGTAAGCAAGTCTTGTGTGCGCCTTGATCGACGCGAAGTATTGGCTACTTGCTCCAATTGTCTGACTGGATAATGAGTTCGTCGAGTAGCGCGTTGTATCGTGTTTTGACTCTGTTCATTTGCCCTATAAACTGAGTGCTTGTGTGCTGCCTTGATCGACGCGAAGTATTGGCTACTTGCTCCAGTGGTCTGACTGGATAATGAGTTCGTCGAGTAGCGTATTGTATCGTGTTTTGACTTGTGTCTTGCAGTCTTGACGCTTATAAGCAGTATTGTCTGCTAATGTCTATATGCGCCTTGATCTACGCGGAGTATTGGCTACTTGCTCCAATTGTCTGACTGGATAATGAGTTCATCAAGATAGCGTATTGTATCGTGTTTGGACTCTGTTCGTTTGCCCTATAAGCAAAGTCCTATGTACGCCTTGATCGACGCGAAGTATTGGTTACTTGCTCGCAGTTGTCTGACTGGATAATGAGTTCGTCGAGTAGCGTATTGTATCGTGTTTTGACTCTGTTCGTTTGCCCTGTAAGCGAGTCTTGTGTGCGCCTTGATCGACGCGAAGTATTGGCTACTTGCTCCAATTGTCTGACTGGATAATGAGTTCGTTGAGTAGTGCGTTGTATCGTGTTTTGTTTCTGTTCATCTGCCCTTTAAACGGGGCCTTGCGTACGCCTTGAACTACGCGAAGTATTGGCTACTTGCTCCAATTGTCTGACTGGATAATGAGTTCGTCGAGTAGCGTATTGTATCGTGTTTTGACTCTGTTCGTTTGCCCTATAAGCACAGTCTTGTGTGTGCCTTGATCTACGCGAAGTATTGGCTACTTGCTCCAATTGTCTGACTGGATAATGAGTTCGTCAAGTAGCGTATTGTATCGTGTTTTGACTCTGTTCGTTTGCCCTATAAGCAGAGTCTTGTGTGCGCCTTGATCGACGCGAAGTATTGGCTACTTGCTCCAATTGTCTGACTGGATAATGAGTTCGTTCGAGTAGTTGTATCTGTTATTGTGTTTTGTAGCTTGCTAGTTCGTCTTGACTTATTAAGCGAGAGTCTTGTCGTACGCATCTTGATCGCTACGACGAAGTATTGGCTACTTGCTCCAATTGTCTGACTGGATAATGAGTTCATCAAGAAGCGTATTGTATCGTGTTTGGACTCTGTTCGTTTGCCCTATAAGCAAAGTCCTATGTACGCCTTGATCGACGCGAAATATTGGCTACTTGCTCCAGTTGTCTGACTGGATAATGAGTTCGTCGAGTAGCGTATTGTATCGTGTTTTGACTTTGTTCGTTTGACTTATAAGCAGAGTCTTGTGTGCGCCTTGATCGACGCGAAGTATTGGCTACTTGCTCCAATTGTCTGACTGGATAATGAGTTCGTTGAGTAGTGCGTTGTATCGTGTTTTGTTTCTGTTCATCTGCCCTTTAAACGGGGCCTTGCGTACGCCTTGAACTACGCGAAGTATTGGCTACTTGCTCCAATTGTCTGACTGGATAATGAGTTCGTCGAGTAGCGTATTTTATCGTATTTTGACTCTGTTCGTTTGCCCTATAAGCACAGTCTTGTGTGTGCCTTGATCTACGCGAAGTATTGGCTACTTGCTCCAATTGTTTGACTGGATAATGCGTTCGTCAAGTAGGGTATTGTATCGTGTTTTGACTTTGTTCGTATGCCCTATAAGCAGAGTCTTGTGTGCGCCTTGATCGACGCGAAGTATTGGCTACTTGCTCCAATTGTCTGACTGGATAATGAGTTCGTTGAGTAGTGCGTTGTATCGTGTTTTGTTTCTGTTCATCTGCCCTTTAAACGGGGCCTTGCGTACGCCTTGAACTACGCGAAGTATTGGCTACTTGCTCCAATTGTCTGACTGGATAATGAGTTCGTCGAGTAGCGTATTGTATCGTGTTTTGACTCTGTTCGTTTGCCCTATAAGCACAGTCTTGTGTGCGCCTTGATCTACGCGAAGTATTGGCTACTTGCTCCAGTTGGTCTGACTGGATAATGAGTTCGTCGAGTAGCGTATTGTATCGTGTTTTGACTCTGTTCGTTTGCCCTATAAGCAGAGTCTTGTGTGCGCCTTGATCGACGCGAAGTATTGGCTACTTGCTCCAATTGTCTGACTGGATAATGAGTTCGTCGAGTAGCGTATTGTATCGTGTTTTGACTCTGTTCGTTTGCCCTATAAGCAGAGTCTTGTGTGCGCCTTGATCGACGCGAAGTATTGGCTACTTGCTCCAATTGTCTGACTGGATAATGAGTTCGTTGAGTAGTGCGTTGTATCGTGTTTTGTTTCTGTTCATCTGCCCTTTAAACAGGGCCTTGCGTACGCCTTGATACTACGCGAAGTATTGGCTACTTGCTCCAATTGTCTGACTGGATAATGAGTTCGTCGAGTAGCGTATTGTATCGTGTTTTGGCTCTGTTCGTTTGCCCTATAAGCAGAGTCTTGTGTGCGCCTTGATCGACGCGAAGTATTGGCTACTTGCTCCAATTGTCTGACTGGATAATGAGTTCGTCGAGTAGCGCGTTGTATCGTGTTTTGACTCTGTTCGTTTGCCCTATAAGCAGAGTCTTGTGTGTGCCTTGATCGACGCGAAGTATTGGCTACTTGCTCCAATTGTCTGACTGGATAATGAGTTCGTCGAGTAGCGTATTGTATCGTGTTTTGACTCTGTTCGTTTGCCCTATAAGCAGAGTCTTGTGTGCGCCTTGATCGACGCGAAGTATTGGCTACTTGCTCCAATTGTCTGACTGGAGAATGAGTTCGTCGAGTAGTGCGTTGTATCGTGTTTTGTTTCTGTTCATCTGTCCTATAAGCAGAGTCTTGTGTGCGCCTTGACCTACGCGAAGTATTGGCTACTTGCTCCAATTGTCTGACTGGATAATGAGTTCGTCGAGTAGCGTATTGTATCTTGTTTTGGCTCTGTTCGCTTGACTTATAAGCAGAGTCTTGTCGTGCGCCTTGATCGACGCGAAGTATTGGCTACTTGCTCCAATTGTCTGACTGGATAACGAGTTCATCAAGAGCGTATTGTATCGTGTTTGACTCTGTTCGTTTGCCCTATAAGCAAAGTCCCATGTACGCCTTGATCGACGCGAAATATTGGCTACTTGCTGCAGTTGTCTGACTGGATAATGAGTTCGTCGAGTAGCGTATTTTATCGTGTTTTGACTTTGTTCGTTTGACCTATAAGCAGAGTCTTGTGTGCGCCTTGATCTACGCGACAGTATTGGCTACTTGCTCCAATTGTCTTGACTGGATAATGAGTTCGTCGAGTAGCGCATTGTATCGTGATTTTGTACTCTGTTCATTTGCCCTATAAGCGGCAGCCTTGCGTACGCCTTGATCTACGCGAAGTATTGGCTACTTGCTCCAATTGTCTGACTGGATAATGAGTTCGTCGAGTAGCGTATTGTATCGTGTTTTTGACTCTGTTCGTTTGCCCTATAAGCAGAGTCTTGTGTGTGCCTTGATCTACGCGAAGTATTGGCTACTTGCTCCAATTGTCTGACTGGATAATGAGTTCGTCAAGTAGCGTGTTGTATCGTGTTTTGACTCTGTTCGTTGCCCTGTAACAGAGTCTGTGTGCGCCTTGATCGACGCGAAGTATTGGCTACTTGCTCCAGTTGTCTGACTGGATAATGAGTTCGTCGAGTAGCGTATTGTATCGTGTTTTGACTCTGTTTGCTTGACTTATAAGCAGAGTCTTGTCTGCGCCTTGACGACGCGAAGTATTGGCTACTTGCTCCAATTGTCTGACTGGATAATGAGTTCGTCAAGAAGCGTATTGTATCGTGTTTTGACTCTGTTCGTTTGCCCTATAAGCAGAGTCCTGTGTACGCCTTGATCGACGCGAAGTATTGGCTACTTGCTCCAGTTGTCTGACTGGATAATGAGTTCGTCGAGTAGCAGTCGTTGTATGCTTGACTTTGTCTGCTCTATATCAGAGTCTTGTCTGCGCTATAAGTCACGAGTAGGCTACTCTGTCTGTCGTGCCTTGGATCTGACTGGCATCGGCAAGTATTGGCTACTTGCTCCAATCGTCTGACTGGATAATGACTTCGTCGAATAGCTATTGTATTGTAGTTTTAACTGCTTATCGTTTGCGGCCTATAATCAGAGTCTCGTGAGCGCCTTGATCGACGCGCAGTATTAGCTACTTGCTCCAGTTCAACTGGAGAATGAGTTCGTCGAGTAGGTATTGTATCGTGTTCTGTTTCCGCTCAGTGTCCTGTAAGCAAGTCTTGTGTGTGCCTTGACCTACGCGAAGTATTGGCTACTTGCTCCAATTGTCTGACTGGATAATGACGTTCGTCGAGTAGCGTATTGTATCGTGTTTTGACTCTGTTCGTTTGACTCTATAATCAGAGTCTCGTGTGCGCCTTGATCGACGCGAAGTATTGGCTACTTGCTCCAATTGTCTGACTGGATAATGAGTTCATCAAGAAGCGTATTGTATTGTATTTGGACTCTGTTTGTTTGACTTATAAGCAGAGTCTCGTGTGCGCCTTGATCGACGCGAAGTATTGGCTACTTGCTCCAGTTGTCTAACTGGATAATGAGTTCGTCGAGTAGCGCGTTGTATCGTGTTTTGACTTTGTTCGTTTGACTTGTAAGCAGAGTCTTGTCTATGCCTTGATCGACGCGAAGTATTGGCTACTTGCTCCAATAGTCTGACTGGATAATGCGTTCGTCGAGTAGGGTATTGTATCGTGTTTTGACTTTGTTCGTATGCCCTGTAAGCAGTCTTGCGTGCGCCTTGATCGACGCGAAGTATTGGCTACCTGCTCCAATTGTCTGACTGGATAATGAGTTCGTCGACTAGCGTATTTTATCGTATTTTGACTCTGTTCGTTTGCCCTATAAGCACGGTCTTGTGTGTCCTTGATCACGCGAAGTATTGGCTACTTGCTCCAATTGTTTGACTGGATAATGCGTTCGTCGAGTAGCGTATTTATCGTGATTTTGACTTTGTTCGTATGCCCTGTAAGCGAGTCTTGTGTGCGCCTTGATCGACGCGAAGTATTGGCTACTTGCTCCAATTGTCTGACTGGATAATGAGTTCGTTGAGTAGTGCGTTGTATCGTGTTTTGTTTCTGTTCATCTGCCCTTTAAGCAGGGCCTTGCGTACGCCTTGAACTACGCGAAGTATTGGCTACTTGCGCCAATTGTCTGACTGGATAACGAGTTCGTCGAGTAGCGTATTGTATCGTGTTTTGACTCTGTTCGTTTGCCCCATAAGCAGAGTCTTGTGTGCGCCTTGATCGACGCGAAGTATTGGCTACTTGCTCCAATTGTCTGACTGGATAATGAGTTCGTCGAGTAGCGTATTGTATCGTGTTTTGACTCTGTTCGTTTGCCCTATAAGCAGAGTCTTGTGTGCGCCTTGATCGACGCGAAGTATTGGCTACTTGCTCCAATTGTCTGACTGGATAATGAGTTCGTCGAGTAGCGCGTTGTATCGTGTTTTGTCTCAGTTCATCTGCCCTATCAACGCAGGGTCTTGTGTACGCCTTGATCGACGCGAAGTATTGGCTACTTGCTCCAATTGTCTGACTGGATAATGAGTTCGTCGGTAGTGCGTTGTATCATGTTTTGACTCTGTTCGTCTGCCCTATAAGCAGGGCCTTGCGTGCGCCTTGATCTACGCGAAGTATTGGCTACTTGCTCCAATTGTCTGACTGGATAATGAGTTCGTCGAGTAGCGTATTGTATCGTGTTTTGACTCTGTTCGTTTGCCCTATAAGCAAAGTCCTGTGTACGCCTTGATCGACGCGAAATATTGGCTACTTGCTCCAGTTGTCTGACTGGATAATGAGTTCGTCGAGTAGCGTATTTTATCGTGTTTTGACTTTGTTCGTTTGACTTATAAGCAGAGTCTTGTGTGCGCCTTGATCGACGCGAAGTATTGGCTACTTGCTCCAATTGTCTGACTGGATAATGAGTTCGTTGAGTAGTGCGTTGTATCGTGTTTTGTTTCTGTTCATCTGCCCTTTAAACGGGGCCTTGCGTACGCCTTGAACTACGCGAAGTATTGGCTACTTGCTCCAATTGTCTGACTGGATAATGAGTTCGTCGAGTAGCGTATTGTATCGTGTTTTGACTCTGTTCGTTTGCCCTATAAGCACAGTCTTGTGTGTGCCTTGATCTACGCGAAGTATTGGCTACTTGCTCCAATTGTCTGACTGGATAATGCGTTCGTCGAGTAGGGTATTGTATCGTGTTTTGACTTTGTTCGTATGCCCTATAAGCAGAGTCTTGTGTGCGCCTTGATCGACGCGAAGTATTGGCTACTTGCTCCAATTGTCTGACTGGATAATGAGTTCGTTGAGTAGTGCGTTGTATCGTGTTTTGTTTCTGTTCATCTGCCCTTTAAACGGGGCCTTGCGTACGCCTTGAACTACGCGAAGTATTGGCTACTTGCTCCAGTGGTCTGACTGGATAATGAGTTCGTCGAGTAGCGTATTGTATCGTATTTTGACTCTGTTCGTTTGCCCTATAAGCACAGTCTTGTGTGTGCCTTGATCTACGCGAAGTATTGGCTACTTGCTCCAATAGTCTGACTGGATAATGCGTTCGTCGAGTAGGGTATTGTATCGTGTTTTGACTTTGTTCATATGCCCTGTAAGCAGTCTTGCGTGCGCCTTGATCGACGCGAAGTATTGGCTACTTGCTCCAATTGTCTGACTGGATAATGAGTTCGTCGAGTAGCGCGTTGTATCGTGTTTTGTTTCATGTTCATTTGCCCTTTAAACAGGGCCTTGCGTACGCCTTGATCGACGCGAAGTATTGGCTACTTGCTCCAGTGGTCTGACTGGATAATGAGTTCGTCGAGTAGCGTATTGTATCGTGTTTTGACTTTGTTCGTTTGCCCTATAAGCAAAGTCCTGTGTACGCCTTGATCGACGCGAAGTGTTGGCTACTTGCTCCAGTTGTCTGACCGGATAATGAGTTCGTCGAGTAGCGCATTGTATCGTGTTTTGACTCTGTTCGTTTGACCTATAAGCAGAGTCGTGTCTGCGCCTTGATCGACGCGAAGTATTGGCTACTTGCTCCAATTGTCTGACTGGATAATGAGTTCGTCGAGTAGCGCATTGTATCGTGTTTTGACTCTGTTCGTTTGCCCTATAAACAGAGTCTTGTGTGCGTCCTTGATCGACGCGAAGTATTGGCTACTTGCTCCAGTGGTCTGACTGGATAATGAGTTCGTCGAGTAGCGCATTGTATCGCGTTTTGACTCTGTTCGTTTGACTTATAAGCAGAGTCTTGTCTGCGCCTTGATCGACGCGAAGTATTGGCTACTTGCTCCAGTTGTCTGACTGGATAATAAGATCGTCGCGTAGCGTATTGTATAGTGATTTGACTCTGTTCGTTTGCCCTATAAGCAGAGTCTTGCATACGCCTTGATCAACGCAAACTATTAGCTACTTGCTCCAGTTGTCTAACTGGAAAATGAATACGTCGAGTAGCGCGTTGTATCGTGTTTTGTTCTTTGTTCATCATGTCCTATAGACAGGGTCTTGTGTGTGCCTTGACCTACGCGAAGTATTGGCTACTTGCTCCAATCGTCTGACTGGATAATGAGATTCGTCGAGTAGCGTATTGTATCGTGTTTGGACTCTGTTCGTTATGCCCTGTAAGCAGAGTCTTGTGTGCGCCTTGATCGACGCGAAGTGTTGACTACTTGCTCCAGTTGTCTGACTGGATAATGAGTTCGTCGAGTAGCGTATTGTATCGTTGTTTTGACTCTGTTCGCTTTGACTTATAAGCAAAGTCCTGTCTGCGCATTGATCGACACGAAATGGCTCGCTCCGATCGTCACGTCGGATAATAAGTCCGTCGGAGCGTATTATCTTGCTGCGTATACCTGTAAGCAGTCTTGTGTGCTGCCTGATCGATGCAAGTGTTGGCACTTGTTCTTGCTCTGGATGATGAGTTCGTCGAGGCGTATTGTATCGTGTTTTTGACTCTGTTCGTTTGCCCTATAAGCCAGAGTCTTGTGTGCGCCTTGATCGACGCGAAGTATTGGCTACTTGCTCCAATTGTCTGACTGGATAATGAGTTCGTCGAGTAGCGTATTGTATCGTGTTTTGACTCTGTTCGTTTGCACTTATAAGCAGAGTCTTGTGTGCGCCTTGACCTGCGAAGTATTGGCTACTTTGCTCCAATTGTCTGACTGGATAATAAGTTCGTCGAGTAGCGTATTGTATCGTGTTTTGACTCTGTTCGTCTGTACCTGTAAGCAGAGTCTTTTGTGCGCCTTGATCGACGCGAAGTATTGGCTACTTGCTCAGTTGTCTGACTGGATAATGAGTTCGTCGAGTAGCGCATTGTATCGTGTTTTGACTTCTGTTCGTTTGCCTTATAAGCAGAGTCTTGTCTGCGCCTTGATCTACGCGAAGTATTGGCTACTTGCTCCAATTGTCTGACTGGATAATGAGTTCGTCGAGTAGCGTATTGTATCGTGTTTTGACTTTGTTCGTTTGCCCTATAAGCAGAGTCTTGCGTGCGCCTTGATCGACGCGAATGTATTGGCTACTTGCTCCAATTGTCTGACTGGATAATGAGTTTGTTGAGTGTGACTTTTGTTTCGTTCCTGCCTTAAACGGGCCTGCGCGCCTTGAACTACGCGAAGTATTGACTGCATTGTCTGACTGTGAGTTCTCGAGTACGTATTGTATCGGTTTGACTCTGTTCCATGAGTCTTGTGTGTGCCTTGATCGGAAGTATTGGCTACTTGCTCCAATAGTCTGACTGAGCGCGCCTCGACGAATCATTATCAGTTGAGCAAGTAGTTTCGCGTCGATCAAGGCGGGCACAAGACTGTGCTTATAGGGCAAACGAACAGAGTCAAACACGATTGCTTCTTGACGACTATTATTCAGACTACTGGAGCAAGTAGCCAATACTTCGCAGTTCAAGGCGTACACCAAAGGGCAGATGAACAGAAACAAAACAACACGCAACTCAACGACTCATTCAGTCAGACAATTGGGGTGCCAATCTTGTGATCAAGGCGCACACGACTCTGCTTATAGAACAACAAAGAACAATACACGATACAATACGCTTCTTGACGAACTCATTATCCAGTCAGACAATTTGAGCAAGTAGCCAATACTTCGCATCGATCAAGGCGCAGACAAGACTCTGGTTATAAGTCAAGCGAACAAAGCCAAAACAAGATACAATACGCTACTCGACGAACTCATTATCCAGTCAGACCACTGGAGCAAGTAGCCAATACTTCGCGTCGATCAAGGCGTACACAAGGCCCCGTTTAAAGGGCAGATGATCAGAAACAAAACACGATACAACGCAATACTCAACGAACTCATTATCCAGTCAGACAATTGGAGCAAGTAGCCAATACTTCGCGTCGATCAAGGCGCGCGACACGGCCCCGTTTAAAGGGCAGATGATCAGAAACAAAACACGATACAATGCGCTACTCGACGAACTCATTATCCGGTGAGACAACTGGAGCAAGTAGCCAACACTTCGCGTCGATCAAGGCGTACACAGGACTTTGCTTATAGGGCAAACGAACAGAGTCCAAACACGATACAATACGCTTCTTGACGAACTCATTATCCAGTCAGACAATTGGAGCAAGTAGCCAATACTTCGCGTCTATCAAAACGCACACAAGGCTCTCGTTATTGGGCAAATGAACAGAGACAAAACACGATACAATGCGCTACTCGACGAACTCATTATCCAGTCAGACCACGGGAGCAAGTAGCCAATACTTCGCGTCGATCAAGGCGTACGCAAGGCCCCGTTTAAAGGGCAGATGATCAGAAACAAAACACGATACAACGCAATACTCAACGAACTCATTATCCAGTCAGACAATTGGAGCAAGTAGCCAATACTTCGCGTCGATCAAGGCGCACACAAGACTGCTTACAGGGCATACGAACAAAGTCAAAACACGATACAATGCCCTACTCGACGAACGCATTATCCAGTCAGACTATTGGAGCAAGTAGCCAATACTTCGCGTAGATCTAGGCACACACAAGACTGTGCTTATAGGGCAAACGAACAGAGTCAAAATACGATACAATACGCTACTCGACGAACTCATTATCCAGTCGGACAATTGGAGCAAGTAGCCAATACTTCGCATAGCTCAAGGCGTGCGCAAGGCCCGTTTAAAGGGCAGATGAACAGAAACAAAACACGATACAACGCACTACTCAACGAACTCATTATCCAGTCAGACAATTGGAGCAAGTAGCCAATACTTCGCGTCGATCAAGGCGCACACAAGACTCTGCTCATAAGTCAAACGAACAAAGTCAAAACACGATAAAATACGCTACTCGACGAACTCATTATCCTAGTCAGGCAACTGCAGCAAGTAACCAATATTTCGCGTCGATCAAGGCGTACATAGGACTTTGCTTATGGGGCAAACGAGACAGAGTCCAAACACGATACAATACGCTTCTCTTCGGATGAACTCATTATCCAGTCAGACAATTGGAGCAAGTAGCCAATACTTCGCGTCGATCAAGGCGTACGCAAGGCCCCGTTTAAAGGGCAGATGATCAGAAACAAAACACGATACAATGCGCTACTCGACGAACTCATTATCCGGTGAGACAACTGGAGCAAGTAGCCAACACTTCGCGTCGATCAAGGCGTACACAGGACTTTGCTTATAGGGCAAACGAACAGAGTCCAAACACGATACAATACGCTTCTTGACGAACTCATTATCCAGTCAGACAATTGGAGCAAGTAGCCAATACTTCGCGTCTATCAAAACGCACCCAAGGCTCTCCTTATTGGGCAAATGAACAGAGACAAAACACGATACAATGCGCTACTCGACGAACTCATTATCCAGTCAGACCACGGGAGCAAGTAGCCAATACTTCGCGTCGATCAAGGCGTACGCAAGGCCCCGTTTAAAGGGCAGATGATCAGGAAACAAAACACGATACAACGCAATAGTCAACGAACTCATTATCCAGTCAGACAATTGGAGCAAGTAGCCAATACTTCGCGTCGATCAAGGCGCACACAAGACTGCTTACAGGGCATACGAACCAAGTCAAAACACGATACAATGCCCTACTCGACGAACGCATTATCCAGTCAGACTATTGGAGCAAGTAGCCAATACTTCGCGTAGATCTAGGCACACACAAGACTGTGCTTATGAGGGCAAACGAACAGAGTCAAAACACGATAAAATACGCTACTCGACGAACTCATTATCCAGTCGGACAATTGGAGCAAGTAGCCAATACTTCGCGTAGTTCAAGGCGTACGCAAGGCCCCGTTTAAAGGGCAGATGAACAGAAACAAAACACGATACAACGCACTACTCAACGAACTCATTATCCAGTCAGACAATTGGAGCAAGTAGCCAATACTTCGCGTCGATCAAGGCGCACACAAGACTCTGCTCATAAGTCAAACGAACAGAGTCAAAACACGATAAAATACGCTACTCGACGAACTCATTATCCAGTCAGACAACTGCAGCAAGTAGCCAATGCTCGCGGCTCAAGGCGGTATACCAACGTGCAGACAAAACACGATACAACGCGCTACTCGATGAACTCATTTCAGTCGGCAATTGGAGCAAGTAGCCAATACTTCGCGTCATCAAGGCGCACACAAGACTCTCGCTTATAGGGCAAACGAACAGAGTCAAAACACGATACAATACGCTACTCGACGAACTCATTACTACCAGTCAGACAACTGGAGCAAGTAGCCAATACTTCGCGTAGATCAAGGCAGCATGCAAGACCCTGTGCTTATAGGGCATAGACGAACAGAGTCAAAACACAATACAATACGCGCTACTCGACGAACTCATTATCCAGTCAGACACATTGGAGCAAGTAGCGCAATACTTCGCGTCGATCAAGGTCAGCAAGGCCCTGTTTACAGGGCAGATGAACAGAAATCAAAACACGATACAACGTGCCACTACTCGACGAACTCATTATCCAGTCAGACAATTGGAGCAAGTAGCCAATACTTCGCGTCGATCAAGGCGCACACAAGACTCTGCTTATAGGGCATACGAACAGAGTCAAAAACACGATACAATACCCTACTCGACGAACGCATTATCCAGTCAGACAATTGGAGCAAGTAGCCAATACTTCGCGTAGATCAAGGCACACACAAGACTGTGCTTATAGGGCAAACGAACAGAGTCAAAACACGATACAATACGCTACTCGACGAACTCATTATCCAGTCAGACAATTAGAGCAAGTAGCCAATACTTCGCGTAGTTCAAGGCGTACGCAAGGCCCCGTTTATAGGGCAGATGAACAGAAACAAAACACGATACAATGCACTACTCAACGAACTCATTATCCAGTCAGACAATTGGAGCAAGTAGCCAATACTTCGCGTCGATCAAGGCGCACACAAGACTCTGCTTATAGGGCAAACGAACAGAGTCAAAACACGATACAATACGCTACTCGACGAACTCATTATCCAGTCAGACAATTGGAGCAAGTAGCCAATACTGTCGCGTCGATCAAGGCGCACACAAGACTCTGCTTATAGGGCATACGAACAGAGTCAAAACGCGATACAATACGCTACTCGACGAACTCATTATCCAGTCAGACAATTGGAGCAAGTAGCCAATACTTCGCGTCGATCAAGCGCACACAAGACTGTGCTTATAGGGCAAACGAACAGAGTCAAAACACGATACAATACGCTACTCGACGAACTCATTATCCAGTCAGACAATTGGAGCAAGTAGCCAATACTTCGCGTAGTTCAAGGCGTACGCAAGGCCCCGTTTAAAGGGCAGATGAACAGAAACAAAACACGATACAACGCACTACTCAACGAACTCATTATCCAGTCAGACAATTGGAGCAAGTAGCCAATACTTCGCGTCGATCAAGGCGCACACAAGACTCTGCTTATAGGGCATACGAACAAAGTCAAAACACGATACAATACGCTACTCGACGAACGCATTATCCAGTCAGATCAATTGGAGCAAGTAGCCAATACGTCCCGTCGATCAAGGCACAAGACACCGAGTACCCATAGGGCGCTACGAAACAGAGCTGCGATACCTCGACGAGCACATACGGTACTCCAGACGAACTCAGTTGGCCAGTCAGACAATTGGAGGCACGCGTGCGTCACACGCGACTGCTTAGGGACAAGGCGTAACGGGCAAGGCCCCGTTTAAAGGCAGACGAACAGAAACAGAACACGACGAAGAACGCGCCTATCAAGGAACTGATTAGCCAGTCAGACAGCGAGCAGGTTGCCAATACTTCGCGTCGATCAAGGTGCACGCAAGACTGCTATACAGGAGCATGCGAACAGAGTCCAGAGCGCGATACCAATACGCCTACTCGACTGCAACGCGTCATCCAGCTCAGATCAACTGGGGCAAGTAGCCAATTATCATGTCGCGTAGGAGCACGACACAAGACTCTGCTTACAGGTCAAACGATACGGTAGGCAAAACGCGATACAGCGCGACTGCTCGACGAGCTCGTTATCCCAGTCAGACACACTGGAGCAAGTAGCCAATACTTTCGCGTCGATCAAGTGCACGCAGAGATCATGCTCATCAGACGGAGTCAGAATACAAAACACTGGCGCTACTCGACGAGCTCATAACCGCAGTCGAGACAATTGGAGCAAGCAGCCAATACTTGCGTCGATCAAGGCGCAACAAGACTCTGCTTACAAGGCAAACGAACAGAGTCAAAACATCGATACAATACGCTACTCGACGAACTCATTATCCAGTCAGACAATTGGAGCAAGCAGCCAATACTTCGCGTACGATCAAGGCGCAGACAAGACTCTGCTTATAAGTCAAGCTGAACAAAGTCAAAACACGATACAATACGCTACTCGACGAACTCATTATCCAGTCAGACAACTGGAGCAAGTAGCCAATACTTCGCGTCGATCAGGCGTACACAAGACTTGTTATAGCAAACGAAAAGTCAAAACACAATAAATACGCTACTCGACGAACTCATTATCCAGTCAGACGATTGGAGCAAGTAGCCAATACTTCCCGTAGGTCAAGGCACACACAAGACTGTTTATAGGACATTTGAACAAAGACAAAGCACATACAACGCGCTATCTGACTACTCATTATCCAGTCAGACAACTGGAGCAAGTAGCTAATACTTCGCGTTGATCAAGGCGTACAGCAAGACTCTGCTGACAGGGCAAACGAACAGAGTCAAATCACTATACAATACGCTACGCGACGATCTTATTATCCAGTCAGACAATTTGGGCAAGTAGCCAATACTTCGCGTAGATCAAGGCGCACACAAGACTCTGCTTATAAGTCAAACGAACAGAGTCAAAACACGATACAATGCGCTACTCGACGAACTCATTATCCAGTCAGACCACTGAAGCAAGTAGCCAATACTTCGCGTAGATCAAGGAGCACACAACACTCAGTTTATAGGGCAAACGAACAGAGTCAAAACACGATACAACGCGCAACTCGACGAACTCATAATCCAGTCAGACAATTCGAGCAAGTAGCCAATACTTCGCGTCGATCAAGGCGCACGACACGACTCTGCTTATAGGGCAAACGAACAGAATCCAAACACGATCCAATGCGCTACTCGACGAACTCATTATCCGGTCAGACACCTGGAGCAAGTAGCCGCTACTACGCGTCGATCAAGGCGTACACAAGGACCCTGCTTATAAGGCAAATGAACTGAGACAAAACACGATACAACGCGCTACTCGACGAAACTCATTATCCAGTCAGACAATTGGAGCAAGTAGCCAATACTTCGCGTCGATCAAGGCGCACGCAAGACTGTTTACAGGGCATACGAACAAAGTCAAAACACGATACAATACCCTACTCGACGAACGCATTATCCAGTCAGACTATTGGAGCAAGTAGCCAATACTTCCCGTAGATCAAGGCACACACAAGACTGTGCTTATAGGGCAAACGAACAGAGTCAAAACACGATACAATACGGTACTCGGCGAACTCATTCTCCAGTCAGACAATTGGAGCAAGTAGCCAATA
>JAWNMU010000626.1:0-29489 GCA_035043665.1 Drosophila quasianomalipes | reverse complement strand
CAGTATTGCCACCATAAACAATTTCAGCAAATTTAAGAAGAGCTGCTTCTGATGCAAAATCATTGACATATTTCTTTAATGGATGCACATTTTCTTGACTATCTTTGAAGTCAGCAGACTTACACAAGCTAGCGCATAACAAAAGCGCATTAAATGATTTATCTTCTTTATTGAATACTGATCCTTTAAGCGATTCCGTGGTATTGGACTCGGTCATACAATAAATGGGCCACGGTCATGCGGTTCTGAGTTAGCGCTCCAGTCTTATACGAACCAATTGTTGATGTTGTACCCAATGTTTCGACGGCCTTCAAATTCTTTGAAAGACAATTTCAGGACAATTTCAAGGAAATCATATCCAAGAATCATAGTAATTAAAATAAAGTGCAGCCCAGAATTATTGCAAATATAGTAGTGATTCTAATATAGTGCTTTATTTTTCGAGAGACAGGTTACTATACCTGGTCTAACCTAGCAGTTATATTCGAAATGCGACCCATAACACTTCTATCTTCAGTTGCAATGACAACTCCTCGGCACTTTCCCTAAAGTACATTTGTTGAGAAAATTGCCAACTTTTTGTCTCTAGTGGATTGTCACGCGTAAATTCTGTAGATCGTATCTGCGGATTCGACTCACCTGTAAGTGATGAACTGTCCACTTTAAGTCAGCTGGTACTCGATCAGCGAACTTAATTTCTACAATATCACCGATTACAAGAGTATCTATTGCCTTTGTCCTTTTTAATCCGCTTACGGGGATGGTCCCGTAGCTGGAAGGAGATTTGGTGCCCCTTCTCCACAATTATGTCTTTGGATAGCTCATCTATCCCAATGACCAGGAGGGCTCGTCCACCTGGAAATCACCTTCCATGTGTCGGTCTCGATCCTGTTCTAGTTCCTCAGCGGAACTATTTAAGGAGCACACCCTTCCATGATTTTAGGCGCGACGCTGCGGTCCACAGCTAATCGGCTGAAGCCAATGACTAGGAAACAAACCCAGAAATGAATGTGCGTGAATAAGACAGCAATGCCCCACCAGACGTGATGACTTCGGCTATGATGGCCTCCTCCAACACAGTCTGGGTGACTGAGCATGACATGTGGGAAATCCACAGGCAACACGGCCACTTTTACCTTTTTTGCCATATCCGCATACGACAGTCGAGGCTCGGTGGGTTTGGCGAGCTGGGCTTTATGGCCGCTGCACGCGATGTGCTCGCGCGAGGTCCAAGCTTCCTACCCCTTTTGGCCTGGCATCTTCGGCGTCACTGAGCCGCGAGCAGCGCCCTTGACGAATCAATGAGGCTTTGATCTATATCCAAATATCATCATCCACTAGACAATATCGCTAGAAAACTACACACAAATGGTAATTTTAGCTTACCACATATGAAGGTATATTCTTTCTCATGAATTCTTAAAATATGCGTTAATAAAAATTTAATTAGTCGACAGCCACAAAACTGATCAAAAGTTAAACTCACGGGAAGGAAATCTAATCCAATGTATTAAGAGGGTAATTTAGCGTACGGTCACACTATAATTTGAGTAGCGAAAAAAAATAATAAAAATAAAGAAGCATTTTATTGTTATTTAGTTTTTCATTTATTTTTGTATTGTACTCAAACAATTGATTTTCGCGTCGCATCCTATCAATCAGTGGGATTTGTGAGTTTGCCGCCACCACTCTGCTAGAGTGAGTGTGCTTGGTGGCCGCCTATTCAACCAATATGAGCGACATATCCCATACCTCCACTGACGGCGATACTGCAGTTCCTTGGTGCTCGCCTTCTCTTGCCTGGCAGACCAGCGAACACCGCTATAATCTGCGGTCTCGCCCGGCGAGCAGTAACAGCAACAACAACAACGTCACAATTGCAAACATAATGCCAAATACTAACAATCCCAAGAGCTACAACAATTACATCAACAAGAACACCGTCAACAACAAAAACAATGTCCACAAAAACATTCAAAACAACAACAATGCCAACAACAACACTAACAAAAAGACCAATAATAATACCAATATCAACGTCAACAATTTCAACAGCAATAATGCCAATAAAAAGAGGATAATTGTGATAGTTGAAGATGAAATTGACTTGGATGCAGTGCCGCCTACTTCTGCTGGAGCTCGTGCAGCACCATCGGCGCTCGAGGATCTGCTGTCAGATTCTGACGCAGATGTCGAGTCGGTCGACATGGAAGAGATGGTCCCGCCGAGTGCGTCTACTCGTAATGAAGTTACTCACGATGAGGACCCCAATCTAAGCACTGCCGCTGAGATACGCGATGGTTCCCTATCAAACGCACCAAATGTTGAAACTGTTGAAATTCCAACAACAAAACCTTCTAAGCCTCCCCAACTTATTGCAGAGGGTATCACTGCTGGAAGCACTAAATGCTGTCACACCGCCTGACAGCTTTATGCTCAAATGCTGTGGTGGTGACACAGTAAGGGTAATGCCAAGTGGTATTGACGCTTACGGGGCAATACAGAGATTGTTTACGGATAAGCGAATCCCGGTTCATTCGCACCAATTAAAGAAGGGTTTCCGCGTGGTGATCAGGGGACTGCGTATATTTCTGCAGACAATTGATCGCATCAGAGATGAACTGGCCAGACTTGGGAACGCAGTGCGTGGTGTCTAAACTATCATAAGTCGCGTTGCCAAGAAGAAGCTGAATCTGTGTTATTTGGAGTTACTGCAAATGACAAAGAGATATACAATCTACGCTCCATCTCTCAAGTGCGCATTTCAGTGAAATGCCCTGACCGCCATATGGACATCCCCAGTGACACAGTTGCCAGGAATTCGGCCATACGATGAAGTACTGCCAAAAGCAGCATCGCTGCGTGAAGTGTGACTCAGCACATGCAAGTCAGGTGTGCGAAAAACCTTTGGAGGCTGACCCGAAATGTGCTAACTGTGGTGGTAAGCATCCAGCAAGCTAGAAGGGATGCCTAGCTTATCAGCGCGTTGCCAAGGAACGTAAGCTTGTGGCTCAGTCACGAAGTCCGGCTCAAGACCTACAAAAGTCGCGCCCAAGAAGCCTGACACCCATTCGCAAGGGAAATTGTTCTTATGCTGATGCTGTCAGACTTCAAACGACTCCTCAGCCTCTGCAGCAACTTGGGCAACAGCAACACCAACAACAACAGCGTCACCATCAACAGCAGGTTCATCTTCAACAACAACCTCAACATCAACACCACCAGCAGCCGCAGCAGCAACAACAACAACTTTTATCGGCTCAGCAAGTTGCTCCGCAGGTTCCTGAGCAACAGCGCACAAGAAAAACTCGACGTCACAAAGTTCGCCAGATGCTTAGGCATCGAGAGCACACACAGCAATACTCGAAGCAACACCAGCAGCAGCAACGGCAGCAGGAGCAACACCAACAGCAACAGCACATACAGCAAGAACGCCAACAGCAAACACGACATCAATAACAACATTATCAGCCACAGCGCCAGCAACATCTGCAGCCCCCACAGCAGCAATTTCAACCAGTGCAGCAGCATCATCTGTAGAATGAGCACTGCCAGCTCCAGTCGGAGTCTTATGTCAAAATTCGACAAATTGAGTGAGACACTTATGGCCATGATGAGCCTATTGTACGCTGCACTTGCAAACAGATGAGCCAAATTGGGTTGCGCATTGGCGTGTGGAACGCCAATGGCCTTGCAAATAACGCCAATGAGTTGGAGTTATTTATTCAACGCCATCAAATATATGTAATGTTGGTCTGCAAGACTCACTACTGCTCCAGATCTCACTACAGGCTACCAGGCTACGATATTCACCTTGTCAATCATCCTTCACTGCAGCATAATGCGCTGACTTCATTAAGTTGGCTATGCGTACAATCTGCTGTCGTTAAGGTCTCTAGGGATCAAGGCGAAGTAGTGCCAGCGGCTGTGTATTCTCCACCACGTTTTGTGTGGGAAATAGAAGACTTTAAGTGTCTTTTCGAAGAGCCTGGCCCCAAAGTTCCTGATTGCTGGAGACTGGAATGCTCAACACTACTTCTGGGGTGCAGCGTTGGACACTCGCCGTGGGATTGCGCTTGCGGATTGCGTGAGAGACTCCAACGTCCAAGTACTTGCCACGGGAGGTGCAACGCACTACTCGTATGGCAACCATAGGCCAACAGCAATTGACTTTGCTGTGTACGCCAGGATCCGGTCTGACTGTCTTGGTATATCCGAATGAATTGAGCTTAATTCCGATCACATCCCTTTGATCGTTGAGTACAGAGTGGCTGTAACTCTGAATGCTCCCAAGACACGTCTTCTGCCGCGCAAAGGCAAACATCACCCGATTCCGGAAGAAGTTGGATCAGCTTGTCAACTTGAACATGGAGCTGAGTTCACCGGCTGATATTGACGACGCAGCGGAGTTATTCCTGCATAATATTAACGTGGCGGCGGAAAACTCCATGCTTGGCCAACTACCTTGTTCGCCTCCCAGTCCAGTTGCCTGACAGCGTTTTTTAAAATCAGAGATTTTGGATCCGGTAAGGCACAAGAGAGCACTCGTCGCACGTCGTCAATATATGCGTTCACGCAATCCATTGGATCTATGGGAATTTAGGCGGGCTGCGGACGAGTTGCGAAAGCTGCTGTTTGATACTAAGAGCAAATATTTCCAGGATATGCTCCGCAATGCGGATCCCAATAAGAATCATGGATTCAATTTGATGGAAGGCAACGCGTTGTGTCAAGCGGCAGCCACTCAGGCGGATCCCCATTATGCGACCGGACAACACTCGGTGTCGATCGGATGCAGATATCGCATCGGCGTTTGCAGATGAGCTGCCAGGCCGCTTCACGCCTTTTGCACTTGCATCACCCAGCCAGGTACAAGATACTGAGATATTTTTAAATGCAGATCTCGATCCTGTACAACCGATCACACCTATCGCCCCTAGTGAGGTCCGCTTACAGATTCGCAGGCTTAAGTCCACTAAGGCCCCTGGCTATGATGGCATTGACGGCAGAGTTGCTAAGGCCCTCCCAGAGAAGGGAGTGATGTTCTTGGTGCTACTTGTTAACTCCATGGTTCGCATCCACCACTTCCCCACTCCGTGGAAGTGCGCTGTGATTGCGACGATTCCGAAACCTGGCAAGCCGGATAATCCTGTCTCGTCATATCGACCGATAAGCTTGCTGTCCACTTTCTCCAAGATATTTGAAAAAAATTTCTGGGAAGATTGTCGGCAGTAAGTGGCTTCCAGAGGGCCATTCCTGATCATCAGTTTGGCTTCAGGCATCACCATGGTACACCAGAGCAAGTTCATCGAGTAGTACAGCATGTCCTCGAGGCCTTGGAAAATAAGCAATACAGCTCTGCCGTCTTTCTGGATATCCAGCAGGCATTTGTCCCACACAAAATGTGGTGGACAATAGACAGCCGCTGGACTACTTCGCCTCGATCACTAGAGACTTTAACGACAGCACATTGTGCGCATAGCCAACTTAATGAAGTCAGTGCATGATGTTGCAGTTAAGATTTTATGATCACTGCTGCTCCGCAACGCATGCGATCCGAAGCATGATTGGCAAGGTGAATATCGTAGCCTGGTAGCCTGTAGTGCGATCTGGAACAGTAGTGAGTTTCGCAGACCAACGTTACATCTATTTGATGGCGTTGAATAAATATCTCCAACTCATTGGCATTATTTGCCACGCCATTGGCGTTCCACGCCAATGCGCAACCCAACAACTCAACTGTTTGCAAGTGCAGCGTGCAGCAGGCTCATCATCGCCACATCTGTTAATGGTCATTATTGGTGAGTTATTTTCCTTATATGTTATCTCTGAGTGCGGTAACGTCACACTTACAGGACCAGCTGCGTTCGTAGTCCATCATGGTCGACAGGGCTGAAGACGGATGACGTTGCTGTTTGAACTTCAAAACGGATTAGCCAATATAACAGCTGGTATTACATATACATACCATACCAAGTTTAGTTAAGGCATTATAAAATTAAATATTAATTCTTCACAAATTCGATTAACCTAAAGTTTAATTAAATGGTTGTGTATGGCCTCAGTAGAGTTCAGTCCTAAATAATCGAAGTTTTGCAGAGCGGTCACTATTTCTTTAGGATGATTCGGCCAGCCGCCGCTCACATATGATCCGATACTTGACCAAGTTGGTGCACGCTATGCCAATAAGATGTTAGATGTATGCGTCCGAGACTTCTGTGCTGACCCGCCTTTAAAGAGGCGGTACCGCTCCACGTCCTCACTATAGATACGGCGTCAGGGAGTTTGTATTCCCCGTATTGCACATCCAACATATTAACAGCAAGTTAATTGTTAACGGCAGCAATACGCCTGTCGCTCTCCAACTGGCCAACTGTGCAGTTTCAATTACAGAAAGGGCACTGGCACACTGTAAGTGATCACAATTTGAATGATTGGTGAAGCCGCCCGGGCACGCGCCAAGCACTTGGCAGCCGCCACGTTTCAGGAGGACGCCCATACACAAAATTTTTAAATAATATGCTATGCCGGGATTTTATGATATATTTACACAATTTCTATCCAATATTGGTGGGAACGCACTTTCACAGCTTTTAGTATCGGTTTCTCTCAATTAATATCAATAAAATGAGCTTTAATTTGACAATGCCGCCAAGTTATTTTTCAATAAAAAATTTGTTACGCACGTCGTCAATTGCAGAAAGGGTGCATTAGGCGGAACCAACTAGTGTGGGCGTCGCTACGCACAGTTGCTCTGAGTCAGAGTTGGTAATTAGGTCACCGATTAGAGTTGCTAATTAGGTCACAAAGGACTGTGAATGGTTCGGCCAATGCATTATTATCGATCAGCTGTATACATCTGTGCTTACAGGCTGATCGTTGTTACAGTCACATCCCAAAAAACGTTACTTGTGCGAATTGTTCTCACTTTCTGTTAATATCAATGTGCATATATGTACACCACTACAGCACTGGTTTAATCTAAGTCTGCTAGACGAAGAGAAAACCTAAAAAATGTGTTCTTATGAAATACCATATGTCTTTCACATGAAATGAGCCTAACTCTCTGCCATTCAGGTCTTCTAATATATATAGTTTCCTAACATTTTCTTTAGACGAACTTTGGTTCCATTAGGAGCTAGCTTTGCATTAAAGTTAGCGGATGCATTACTTAATACAAAGTTTCGATTAACAATTATTTGTCCCACTTCAAATGTACGAAGCCCGCACGTAGATTATGTGTTCTCTGATTTGTAGCATAAGCTTCATTCATATGCTTTGGTTATCCGAAAGTAATTCAGCAAACTCGTCAGCTCGATTCGACTTGATTGACCCTTCGCTTAGTAAGTTCAAATTTTCAAGCAACGAGTAATGAGTGAGCCACGAGTTGTCTAAACACAACGAAATAGAGTGACTGTCCAAGAGGCTAGTTAAGGTAGTTTCTTAAGGACTGTTTAGATACAAATCCTAATCTCTGTGACCTGCAGCACTTGATTGAGGTGAGTAAGCAGTGGTATAGATATGGTTTGCACCATGCTTTGAGAGAAATGCAGTGAATTCATGGCTTTTAAATTGAGTTCCATTATCACTTACAATTATCTCGGGAACACCAAAACAATCGAAAATGTCCTCCTTCAAGTACGAAATTATAATTTTGGAGTTAAATTTCCTTACAGGTTTTAGGAATGTAAATTTGGAAAAGTGGTCTAATACAATAAAAATTCCAATATTTCCCTTTTTTGTACGTGGGTAAGGTCCAATAAAATCTACGTACAGTCTTTGGAAAGGCCTCTCACTTATGACTTGATTGCCCATTTGTGTTTTCAGTGCTTGTGCTGGATATTTCGAAGTTTTACATAATTCACAGTTTCGAATGTACGTGCGAATGTCAACAACCATTCGTGGCCAATAAAACTTGCGACGTATCAGTTCCAAGCACTTGGCTATACTACAATGTGAAGAAGTAGATTGATCGTGTGCGGATTGGATCACATTTTCACGCAATGCCATAACGAACCTTTGGTTTCGGTTGTATTTTAGCTAGGCTAAAAACTCAGTCGAGCTGAGGGTTCGAGCAACAAATTTATATTGAGTTTACGACAATTGAAATCATGGGGTGTATATATATATATATATATATACATATGTATATATATATTAAATTTGATTTTATTGATATATTTTTGGAAATTACACTTTCCAATATTAGTTTTCCGATCACTTAATTTCTACTCGTTCAGTGACGTCTCGTAATCTATCAGTGTCCTTGGTTAGGCTTGATTCGAGCTCCTGTGTCAAGAATTTTCCCCAGGCACTCCGCCCGCCAGCTACGCAAGTCCAGGATCTCAGCCTGCCCGCCAGAGATTCCGTACAGCACTTCTGATGCTCACCAGGTCTAGCGGTTTCCTTATTCCCCAAGGATTGCCCCTAATAGTGAGTCAGGATTCGCGTGTATTCCTCTGGCTAATCACAGGCCAAGCCTCACTTGCTTCACTTGGCATTTAGTGGATATCGACTGTTGCGACAATTCGAGCGTGGCAAGGATATACGTTTCGCACCTAATTTCAGGACTTCACTCTAGATTCACTTCACCATGCGCACCACTCTTCCTTGTAGGCGCCGCGGCCGACGATCAGTAGTCACGCGCGCACTCGGACCGGCTCTCTCCTCGCACGGAGAGAGTTCAAACGTTTTTGTTTCCCTTTTTGTTTGCTCTCTTTTATTTTGTACATATCTCTGCACCTGCACACGCTGTTGTTGTCCTTTTCGTTTTGCATACTCACACATTCGAACTGATATCGGTAAGTAACAAACGGTGCATTTTGTGTACACACATCTGCACTAGTGTGGGTGAGTAACCAACGGCGCATGTGCAAAGTTGTTATAGTCCTTTTTGTGCGCAAGCGCGCACGTGCATGTGCACTCGCTCACATGTTGTTGCTGCACTTTTAATGCGCAAGCGTGTGGCTGAGCAAAGTGTTTTGGCGGCCGTTGATCTCTAGATTGTACGTTTGCGGTCGATTGTAGGTCATGCGCTCTCTTTGCATGTTTTCTCTACATATACATACATACATACACTTTCTTTTTTTTTAATTTATATGTATACTCTTCCTTTTCGAGTTTTATTATTTTATACGTATACCCTTCCTTTTAGGTTTTATTATATGTATACCGTTCCTTTTCGAGTTTGTATTGATTATACGTATACCCTTCCTTTTGAGTTTTATTAATTTATAAATGTGTTATATATTCTTATGTAGAACCACATTTATTTTCCCTCTCTTTTTATATTGGAGAAAAAAAATTTGTGACTTGTGTAATTGGTATGTTATTTTTATATTGTATTTTGGTTAGTTTTAATGTATACGTGTTTCAGGATCACCCGTATCCTTCCGGTCGCTGTGCGGCTTCAGTTCGCTCACGTTTGCTGTTCTTATCGGCCTGTCCGTTATGCCCTTTATTTTGCAGATTACGGGAGATGTAAAATCCACAATTTAATATCTAGCTTCGCTGCGAATGCTTCTGCTGCACTTGACAGGTGGTGTAATTTCAACCACACTGTCTCCGATATTGGGACTCCATGGTCTACGACGCAGGTTGTAGTGCCTTGCTTGGTCCCTGTGCTGCCTTTTCTAAACTACGCCGGACAATTTCGAATACTTCCTTTAATTTCTTCTCATTGTCGGACGGTGTTTGAGCTGCTTGGCCTGTTCCGACTGTCACTTCGTCGAACAACGCTTTTGGAAGCCTAGGCTCTCGGCCTTGTATTATGAACGCCGCGCTGTACCCGGTGGAGCTTGACTCCCATCTCCTCTAGGAATTTTTTAAATGCCCTACTTGTAAACTGTGTTCCATTGCCAGTTATTAATACTTTGGGTATTCCAAATCGTGCAAAAATTCTTTCCCTGAAGGCCTTTTGTAGCGTTGCTGTCGTAGCGCTTCGGAGTGGTTCCATTTCCGTCCATTTCGAGAAGCGCTCTATAAAGATCAACGACATCGTGTTTCCGTGGATCGATCTCGGTAGTGGTCCCTCGAAGTCAGCTCCAGCGTTCGTCCGGTATCTGAGTCAGCATTTATCCGCCGCGGCCATTTGTCTTGGCTTATACTGTTGACATATTTCGCATTGTCGGACATATGCGCGTACGTTTCTGTGTAAGCCTGGCCAATAGTAGCGTGCTGCTATTCGGGCTGTTGTTTTCCTACTACCCGTATGACCTGCGGCGGCGGTATTATGGTTTTTCGTAGTCCTTGCGTTCTCTTTCCGTTGGGCACACTTCAGCTCTATGCGGGATGTGTCTATATAGATTTTTGGATTTTTCACTATAGTCTGGGATCTTCCTGGGATCTTTCGATATTTCAGACCGCATCTTTTGGATCCAGTTACAGCTCTTGTTTGCCTGGTCCACAGTCGAGACTCTTAGGCACGTATCCCTCTGGGGTTGTCGGGATAGGCCATCTGTACTGTATTTGACATCAAAGTCAAACTGTTGCAGTTCCAGTGCCCATCTCGCGATCCTACCTGATGGGCTTTCGATGGAGTTCAGCCACTTCAGTGCCATATGATCCGTAATGACAGTGAAGTGGTATCCTTCCAAGTACGGTCTTAGCTTCCTTATGCCCCAGATTATCGCAAGGCACTCTTTTTCGGTCGCATAGTAATTACGCTCCGCACCATTTAAAAATCTGCTTGCATACGATATGACCCGTTCGCCCTCCTCTGAGTTTTGGGTCAGTATCGCTACCAAGCCGTAATTGCATCCGTCTGCAAGCAAAATGGCTTTGAGAAGTCTGGGCATGCTAACACAGAGGATTTTGTCAACTTAGCTTTGACCTTTTTGAAAGCTTCTTGGTGCTCTCGGGTCCATTCCCATTTTGTACCTTTCTTTAAAAGCATGTGTTTAGTGGGTGTACTTTGGTGGGAAAATCTGGTACAAACCGCCTGTATCATGATGATACTCCCAGGTACTGCCGTAATTCTTTGACGTTTCCGGGGGTTTAAGTTCGGCGACATCAGCTACTTTCTCCGGATCCGTGCGTATCCCTTCTTTGATCACCTGATGGCCAAGGTATTCAAGCTCCTTCTTGAAGAAGTCGCACTTGTCCACATTGATCCTCAGATTCGCTGCTCTCAACCGTCGGAACACTTCTCTGAAGTTGTGCATGTGTTCCTGGCGTGCTTTCCTGATCACAATGATGTCATCCAAATATGCAAACGCATGCGGCATCATTTCGGGTCCAATCACGCGATCGAGGGCGCTCTGAAACGTGGCTGGTGCCGAATGGAGTCCGAATGGCATTACCTTCCATTGGAACAGTCCTTTTCCTGGAACTGTGAATGCCGTCATCGCTCGACTCTCCTTTTCATCGGGATCTGCCAGTATCCATCTTTAAGGTCCAAGCTCGTGATAAATTGTGTCTCAGTTGGTTTAGGATGTGGTGGACTCTCGGCAGCGGATATACAGTGACTTACGGCTCAGTTTGACCAGTGTATAGCAAAAAATTTAAAGTGCTATACAATTTAAACAAAGAAACCAACGCAAAATGTTTAACCGCCAATTTGTTTCATGTTATATCACGTTTGAAAAAAAAACTTTAGTTTTTATTAAAATATTAATTAATTAATTAAAATTAGTCAAAAACTGAAAAAATATCCAAAATACATGTCCCAGCTGATTTTGACCAGTCTTAAAAAAAGGAACATATTTGACGTATAAAAGCTTAAATAAGGATGTTAATAATTAGTATGATATCCTTAGCCTTAACAACTTCCCTTAACCTATTATTCATGGAAGTTACCAGCTTCCGGGTAGTTTCTGGACTGTTTTTGCTCCACTCATCCAGCAGAGAAATCTTGAGATCGGATCTGTGATTCGTGATGTTATTTTCCAGCAGAGCCCACAAATTTTTAATAACATTTAAATCTGGAGACTGGGCCAGTGGAATTATCATGTGGGGGCAGTTCCAGATGAGCCAAGACTGTACTAATCCGGACTTATGCTTGGTTGTTGTCCTGGTCGTTGGCCTGGTAGAACCGGAAAGTACGTCGGATTTCTAGCTTCTCGGCACTTTGGAGTAAATTTTCCTTTAATATATTGAGGTACACATTCTTGTCCATTGTTGTTTCAATGGACACCAAATTTCGGACGTCGGCTGCCGAGATACATGCCCCCACCAGGACACTTTCTCCGCCGTGCTGACTGCTGCCTTAGGTTTTTGGACTCAACTCAGTATTGTTCTGTTTGTTTTTTTGACTGTGTGCCAGAACTCCAAATCCTTGTCCAAGTGGGTTTTGGCGAACGTCATCCTAGTCCCTTTATTTTTCGCGCTTATAAAGGGCTTCTTCCGTGGTACTCGGGCATGAAAGTCATGGTTGCGCAGAACCCGGCGCACAGTTTCCACACTGCACTTTTTCCCCATTTCATCCTCCCCCTGTTGAGTCAGTTTTGGAGCCGATAGCTTGGGATTTTCCCATATTTTCCTGATGATCCTCCGCTCATCATGTTCGGTGAAAATCTTGTTTGGTGCAATTCTGCCCTTGTCCTCTATCCGATTTTCATCGACGAAGTGCCGAATGATATAATATACAGTTGACTTGCTCAGATTGACCATTTCAGCTATTTGGCGATGTGAATATCCGATCTTGAAGTGTTCCAGGATGAGATTTCGTTGTTCAATGGTGGTCCGTTTGCCCATAGTCCTTGTTGGCTGGTTGCACCCAGGTTGCAGGATATAACTAATCTGACTACGAAGGATTGGTCTATTTATACCGAAAATAATCAACCTGACGTAAAAAATCCGGGTTTTATGGCACGCAGGTGTCCATAATGCCACTGGTCAAAATGACCTGGGACCATAAATTAAGGTACTTTTTTACATAACCCTACCTAGCGGGTGGGAAACCCCCAGTTTATTGGGGTCATATATTAATTTTGGTGGTTAATATATGTACCTGCCATCGGTCTTTGGAATTTTTGAAAAATAATGTATAATTAGTTTATGGCACGCATTTAAAATTTTTGCTACACACTGGTCAAACTGAGCCGTATGTAGCCGATTTGCTGTTTAGTTGGCGAAAGTGCACACAGAGGCGCCATTTTCCCGTTTTCTTCTTCACCACTACGATTAATGCGCTGTGTTGGCTTCTTGAGGGATCGATGCATCCTTTGGCCAACATGTCGTCCATCTGTTTATATAGGCTTGCATTTTGGGATTTTTAGGGAACTAAAGCTGTTTAATTAGCCGATCGTAACAATACGATGCTCAGTTATAGGCGTTCCTTTTATATCCCCAAATGTCGCCACCTTTTCAACAAAAATTGATCAATTTCTGCATCCGGCTGTATTGGTGTTTCGACTGTGGCTACGGGCAATCTCTCTTGATGGTGGTTCTCTTACTTTGGGATGCTTATTAGTAAGCCTGCACACTCCAAAACTGTGCCAATGCCAGACAAGAAGTCCCATCCGAGGACTAAGTCGTCGATGACTCCTGGGAGTACCAGTAGAGCAATATCGATGTACCTCAGCTCTAGTCTGATGTTCACCTCGACCTGTTCTCGGACTCCGCTGTGTCGGCCATCTGCCATCCGGACTCGACGTTCGGTTGCGCTTCGTCGGCCTACGATAATTCCACATCGAATTCTGCGCCATATTTTAGCACTTCATCTTCTTTTAGGTTATACCACACACGCACGAACCATTTTTATTTTATTTTATTTTGATATATTATCGTAACCACCAAAGTTGGGCGACAGTTGTGACGAACCTTTGGTTTGGGTTGTATTTTAACTGGGCTAAAAACTCAGCCGATCTGAGAGTTCGAGCAACAAATTTATATTGAGTTTACGACAATTGAAATCATGGGGTGTATATATATATATATATATATATATACATATTAAATTTGATTTTATTGATATATTTTTGGAAATTACACTTTCCAATATTAGTTCCGATCACTTAATTTCTACTCGTTCAGTGCCGTCTCGTAATCTATCAGTGTCCATGGTTAGGTTTGATTCGAGCTCCTGTGCGCAAGAATTTTCCCCAGGCACTCCGCTCGCCAGCTACGCAAGTCCAGGATCTCAGCCTGCCCGCCAGAGATTCCGTACAGCACTCCTGATGCTCACCAGGCTAGCGGTTTCCTTATTCCCCAAGGATTGCCTCTAGAACTCCTGTGAGTCAGGATTCGCGTGTCTCCCTCTCTGGCTAATCACAGGCCAAGCCTCGCTTGCTTCACTTGGCTCTTAGCGGATATCACCTGTTGCCACAATTCGAGCGTGGCAAGGATATACGTTTCGCACCTAATTTCAGGACCTCGATGTCCTGTGATACACAGTGCCCTTGCACTCGTCCTTTGTATCTCGTGTTCACGTATCTCGTTGTTTTTGTGATTGCGACCGACTCACTTTCACTTTCTGCACAGATCGATTAAAGGTTTGAGCAGGCTCGCTTGTATATTCGTACAGCCCTCGCCTTGTGGTGCGGCGCTCGTTTTATAGGCCTTGGTTGGCCACCTTTTGTCGATGACTGTACCAAGGTGGCGTGATCTTTTTGGTGTCGTGATCTTTTTGGTAATTTTCCACTGCCCTTTTGCTTGCGCCAACCATTGTCTGCCGTCAGTGTGAATATGGACAACAATATTGCGCCCGCAATACTCCTCACACACTAACGGTACATGTCCTGGTGGACATGTGTGTCAGACACGCTCAAATGGCTGAACACCTGGGCGCATATAACATTTAATGCATGCTAATGGGCATTTCGTATGTACATCTATGAATATACATATACATATATATATATTTATTATCATAAAAATACATATACATGCATACACACAATCTGACTCATTTTAAACTAAGTATGTACGGTAGTAAATATATTCATCCACAACTTGGAAATCAGGTAAATTGGCCTTAACATAGTGCTCCGTTAGTTCGACATATTCAATAGACTTGAATGCGTCTGAGCTTAAGTCAATTTCCGGAATAACTTCAAGGTCTATGGCTGCTATTTCATCTTCATATGATCTAGACAATGCATAGGCTACAATATTTTCACTGCCTTTGCGATGTTCTATACTATAGTTAAATCCCTGTTGCTTTATATCCCATCTTGCGAGTCTACCATTCAAGCCGTATATTATTATACGAAATCTTATTATAGCTAAAACTTCTGCTAAATATTCTAGTTCCGCCACAGAATAATTGCGTTGTGCTTTATTAAGCTTCTCTGACATACATATGTATATGCAATTTGTCGTTCAAATCCAGACTCATCACATTGTGCTAGTCCTGTGCCTACACCATTTATATATGCGTCGCATTGTAACACAGAGGATTTGACGTAATTTGGATGGACGAGAAAGGGTCCAGGTGTTAGTTGTAAAATGTATGCAAAGCCTTTGTGGCATCTTCATTGCATTCAAAAGTTTTTCCTTTCAACAATTCAGTTAAGTCGAATGTAATATCCGAATACTGGGAGAGGAATCTTTGATACCAGCCGGCCACATCTAAAAATCGCTTAAGCCGACGTTTTGTTTTAGGTATTTGAAATTCAGAGACAGCCTGAATTTTATTTGGATTTATTGTCAATGTGCCTTCACCTACAATATATCCTAAATATTCGACTATCTTCAGACAAAATTGACTCTTATTAACGTTTATCGTGAGACCAGCCTTTCGAAGTTTCGTTGCTACTTCTGCCAGGTGAGACGAGTGCTCCTCAAAGTTGGAGAACAGCACTAATAAGTTCTCCAAATAAACTAATAATGGTATAAGGTATGACTTGATCCATAAGCCTGCACAATGTTTATGTAAATGTAAATTTTGGAAATATTTCCGCTCTGCGCTGGTAAGATTCTTTCAGTTTAATATGGATCGGTTTGAATCTGAGAATCTTGGTGGAGTACAAATTGAGTCTTTTTCATTGATTAGTAGTGGTTCCGAGGCTGTACGTGAATATCCACTGATTATGCTCGGTGAACGTCCTAGTTGCAAGTTTTCCGATATGGGGCTTCACTTAGGACATGTAGAATTGAATTGATACTTTCATTGATACGGCCACAACCATAACAAAACACGCGTCTGGTTTTTCTACAATCCTGATATCAATTACCTAGCTGATCGGATTGCATTTATATTGGTTGGTTCTGCAGAATCTTTATGGGAAGTATCTAACGATTCTTCCTCATGCACGACTTCATTGAGAAAACGCCTGGTGTTAGTTGGCCGAGTACAGGTTTTGAGGACATAATTAGAAAGTATTGTTGTGACGTTCAGTTCGAAATGTTGCTATATTTAGTGTAGCTATATGAAGTAGTTCTAGCCTCAATTCAGGCTTAAGGTTTCTTTTAATATTAGCCACTAACTCCCGATCTGTCATTGGTTCTCGCAGTGCATCAGCAATACTCAGAGATAGCATCCAAAAATTGATCAAAGCTTTCTCCATTTCGCTGTTTACGAGATCTTAAAGAATCTTTATCTCCTCATACGAGCGTTGATCTCTACATCGCTCACGCAAGTGTAGCATATAACCTGGTATTTGACGAGCAGATGTTAATGTAGCCTAATAAAAGTGGTGCACGCGCTGGTGCCGGCTGTATGCGGTTATAGTTCGAACAAATGACTGGGATTGGGGAAGAGAACAAAAGGGAATAGGCCCGAACTCATAAATATAATATGGAGACGATATACCACCCTACCAAGATCATCAAGCCCCTACACATAATAATATTTGATGATCCCTAAAACAACGACTGCTTATTTCATTCTCTACTCAGTATGCGTTGCATAGCTCCCAAAAGCAAAAACAATCTAATATGCATTAAACAACATTCTAATAACAGGTATCCATTTATTTTAACTTTAGAATACGGGCGATTAATTTTCATTTTGTAATATCTAATTTTTGTGTATTTTATATTATTCGAAAAATATAACTTTAAATGAGCTCGTTCCACTTAACTAGAAAAAAATACAATAAGATGAAAGAAATTATATGGTCGAACATAATACAAAATAAGTGCAATCGATTTTAATATGAGTTATTTTTACCAACTTATTATCAATAATGTTTAGGTAATTAGACGTTTTTAATTAATTTATTTTTGGTCAGAACAAAAAAAAAGTTGGAAGTTAATATATTTATATATATATATATATATATATATATATATATATATATATAGTTAATATAGTAAATTCATTTTTGACGATTGATCCGGTAAATAGAATCTTCGACGGAAATTTCATTAAAGGATCCAGAGAATTGTACATGCCAATTCGAAATAATACTTGAAACCTTGTCGGGTCGTTCAACGGAATCAGTGCTCCGATTATCTATAGCTGTTCGAATCCTTCGACTCGGTATTCAATTCGAGCTTCCTGATGGTTATTAGAGAGATTAAGGTTTGTTATAGCTAAACTGATCGTCATTCACTGCTACAACCACACTGGCTCGAAATGTATCTAACGAGTTTGAAATAAGTTGCTGAATTCGCTGTTAAGATAGGATGGATGGGACAAGCGAAGCATTGGATGAATCATGTCTATTCCTATTATTAGAATTAGTATTAGGCCAGTAAGCCTGTGCTCCAGAGCTTCGTTGGTTATTGGTATTAGGTATAGCACCAGTTCGATGGCCACCACGAACTGTTCGAGGAACTTGAAGGGGCTGTTCTGATGACTGACTTTCGACATCAGTTAACTGCGAAATTGTACATGACTGTCTACACGACGGACGTGTTTCATTAGTACGTAACCAGGTTAGCAAACAAGCTCGATGAAATTTATGTTTGCAAGTGGTCTCCGCAATTTCAGTATTAATCAATACTGGGTCTTTATAAATGTTGAACAACACTATATCATCATTTATGTTAGCTACTACATCTTTCTTACTTCGCTGCCCTGCCATTATGGTATATGTTAACTAACGAATATTCAAGATTTACGTTCACCAAAAAATCCTAAAATAATTTAATATTTAAATTTATGATACTAAATTTAGAAAATGGTAATAATATTTAGTTAACTATCAAACGAAAGGCGATAAGCGAAAAATGAACGAAACGATCAAATTTATGAGTTATTTTGCGACTTATGCGTTAATAAAATGGTTGCATCTTGAAATTATAAATATATCCATCCTGATTTCCCTCAACCAATAACTGATTCTACTTTAATTCGAAACGTAATTTTCGGAAAAGAGGAACATGGCGAAATAGTCCACAAAGAACATTCCCGTTCTCTTTTAACAATAATTGTGGTATATATTTAGAAATCTATCACCTGGTTTAAATCGACATGATCATTTATGTTTTTAGCTATCGGGAATTAACTTAAGCATTTCTTCTTTCGTATTTATTGATTATTGGTCAGGCACCGCAAACACTGACAGATTTACCCACAATTCCAAATAATTAATAATACGGGCTGAACTATTTCAAAAATTGGACGGTGGTATGGTAACGAACGCGTTGAAGTGTGGAGCAAACTGGAGGCGTACTCTGCCTACGGGGTCAACTGTGCTCAGGGAAAGTGGAGTGGATTGCGTTTGTTACCTAGTAAGCTGCCGTGACACATAACAAAAATATGGTAGACAGAGTGCTAAAGGAAAGGAATAAAACAACCGACAGAAAAACTGATAGAATCCAGAAGAACAGAGATGTTGATGCTCTTCTTCTTTTACCCGCCAACCTGTAACGACTAAAATGCAAAACCATGTTTATATCAGGAACACATTAAACTATTTTAATCCGTAATTAATTCCTTATATACTTCATAATGATGGCTTTAGTTCCATTACTTTTAACATTAATTTTAGGAGTTTTACTTAATTACTATTTTTAAATTTTCCTGTTTGGAAGTGTTACTTAATTACTTATACTTCTTTCAATTTCACAACATTTTTTTCTTCGATTTGGATTAAATAATATTCAATAATAAACTTATGCTACAAAGGCACTTGGCCATGTATACATATATGTAATTTGAGTTAACTAATTCAGGCGTGTAATTACATATGTCTTTGTATGCCAAATCTGTTATATGGTCATTTATTATTTGTTTTTTCTTTATAAATTACAATCTCTGGGTGCGATTACTGCCGCACTTACAGCACCAAAACATCTGTGTTAGAAGTCCATCGTAGTCGACAGGCCTGAAGACGGATGACGTTGCTGTGTGAACTTCAAAACGGGATAGGCAATGATATTACATATACATACCATACCAAGTTTAATAACGCTTTATAAAATTACAATTTAATACTTCACAAATTAATTCTATGTTAATTTAACCTAAAGCTTAACTAAATTGTTGTGTATGGCCTTGTAGAGTTCAGTCCTAAACAATCGGAGTTTTGCAGTACGGTCACTATTTATTCAGGATGATTCGGTCAACCGCTGGTCACATATGATCCGATACTTGCACAAGTTGGTGCACTTTATGCCAATAAGATGTTGGATACTTGCACACTACACTGCAAATACATAAGTTGATCGTCTAAGACTTCTGCGCTGACCCGCCCTTAAAGAGGCGGTACCGCTGCACATACGCACTCTGGATACGGCGTCAGGGAGTTTCCAGATTTATTCCCCGTATTGCACATCCAACAGATTAACAGCAAGTTAATTGTTAACGGCAGCAATACGCTTGTCGAGCTCGAACAACAGGGAAGGGCACTGGTACACTGTAAGTGATCACGATTTTAATGATTGGTGTAGCCGCCCTGGCACAATTTGATTATGGCAGCCGCCACGTTTCGGGAAGACACCTATACACCAAAAAAATCGTTTAAGTAATATGCTATGCCGGGATTTTATAATATATTTACATAATTTCTATCCAATATTGGTGTGAACGCACTTTTCACAGTTTTTAGAATCATTTTTTTTTTCAATTAATATCAATAAAACGAGCTGTAAGATGACGATGCCACCAATGTATTTGTCAATGAGAAATTTGTTGCATACGTCGTCAATTGCATTGGCCGGAACCAATTGGGCGTCGCTACGCACAGATGCTCTTAGTCGAGAGTTGCTAATTAGGTTACCGATTAGAGTTGCTAATTAAGTCAGAAAGACGCATCATTATCGATCAGCTGCTTATATGTGTGACTTACAGGCTGATCGTTGTTACAGTCATGTCCCACAAAACTTTACCTGTGCTATTACTATTGTCTCTCATTTTCTGCTAACATTAATGTGCATATATGTACATCACTACAACACAGGTTTAATCTAAGTCTGCAAGCCGAAGATAAAAGCTGAACTTTGGTTCCAAATGGGCTAGCTTTGCAATAAAATTAAGAAATGCATTACTTAATATAAAGTTTCGTTTAACAACTATTTGTCCCACTTCAAATGTACGTGGCCTCGCAAGTAAATTATATGTTCTCTGATTTATATCATAAGCTTCATTCATAGATTTTGGATATTCGAACGTAATTTAGTAAACTCGTTAGCTCAATTCCACTTGATTCAACACAACGAAATAGGGTGATTGTCCAACAGACTGTTTAAAGTGGTTTCTTAAGGAGCAGCTTATACCTCTTAGATACAAATCCCAATCTCTCTGATCGTGTCGTACATACGATCTTAAAGCAGCGTTAATCGACCTATTAAGTGGTTCTGCAGAATTTGATTGAGGTGAGTAAGCAGTGTTATAGATATGGCTTACACCATATAGTGTCTCAGACCTTATTTCGACCAGTGTCTAGCAAAAATTTTAAATGCCTGCCATAAATAAATTATACATTGTTTTTCAAAAATTCGAAAGACCGATGGAAGGTACGTATGTATATTAATTAATTAATAAACTTGAGTTTCCTCACCTGGTAGGTCGGGTTATGTAATAAAATACCTTAATTTATGGTAAAAATTACGGAACATAAAATTAGAATCAATTTGCTAAAACAAAGTCCGCTGCACCCAACGCAGCATGCATACAGAGTAGGCAGGTCCACGGGCACAGCACTTTATCAGCTGCAACGTACTTTGAGTGCGGCAATTGATAATGAAGAAGTAGTATTGTGCGCCATCCTAGTAACCCCTCTCGAGAAGGGGCCTGGATCCTACTACCAGCAGATGAATTCTCGAACTGCTGCCGTCCAGGCAGGCTACAGCATCAGTGTATGATAGCACCGTAACGGTCCTAACCACCAAGGGCTGTCCCAAAGGGGGTTTTGTCTCCGCTACTCTGGAGTCTGTTGGTAGACGAACTACTAAATAGACTTACTAACAGTGGTATTCAATGTCAAGGTTATGCCGATGACATTGTTATCATAGCGCGAGGCAAATTTGAAGAACCACTCTGTGACATAGTCCAGTCAGGGCTAAGGATAACGTATGCCTGGTGTATGGAGGTTGGACTCAAACTAAACCCTACGAAAACAGTCATCGTCACCTTTACCAGCCGACGTAGGTTACAGAGGATGAGGCAAATATGGCTCTCAGGGACTCTACTAGAAACGAGCAGGGAGGTTAAATACCTGGGTGTCATATTTGACAACAAACTTAACTTTGGCACCCATATGCAAAATACGGTATTAAAGTGCTCCAGGACGCGTTTAAGGATGTCAGCAGAAGGAGTTGCGGGCAATCACATCCTAAGCCATAAAGATGCCCAGCTCCTTTCAAATGAAAGCCGAATACAGCTTCGAGCGAAATTTCACAGTTCATATGAGCAGTAAAAGGGACTGGACAACTCTGGAAGAGGTCCACCCTATGAAACCGTACACCACAGAGTGGTACACCGACGGACCACTCACCAATCAGGGAACAGGTCTTGGACTGGCGGGCTCTCGGGTATCGTACCATGCATCCCTAGGAACGCACACCAGCATATTCCAGGATGAGGTATGTGTGATAGGAAGATGTGCGGACTTCAACCTAAAACGTAACTATCCGAATCCAGAAATACCCAACCATCAAAGATAGTCCAGGAGGCTAAACCTTCTTGGAACTCACAACAGGCTTACCCTACGATGGGTCCTGGACCACAGGGACATAGCGGGTAACGAGGCGGCTGATAAGCAGGCGAGAATGGGGGCAGAAAGGCCCCTGATAGGACCTGAACCGTATTGTGGCATAGGAAGACACACTATACGACTGGTACTCAGAAATGAAGAGAAACAGATGCGGCAGCAGAGCTGTTCGGAGGCAGTAGGACTCCGGCAAACCAGGTGTCTCCTAGGTGGTTATAATCTTAAACGATTTAAGCAGGTTATAACCGTGGGAAAGAACAATCTTAGGGTACTCACCGATCTAATGACGGGACACTGTAGACTTGGAAGTCACCTAACCAGACTATGTGTCTAAAGTAGCGGTCTCTGCAGGTTCTGTGAAAGAGAGGAGGAATCCTCGATACACATCGTAGCAGAATGTGTCGCACTAGTTAGAAGAAGATGTAGCATCCTAGGCATGCATGTCTTGAATTTTAAAGACGTAGGAGATCTGAACCCAACAGCGATCCTAGCAGATCCTACGGGATCTGGGGCTAATGGAAGAGATATAGGCTTAGAAGGGGACACAATAGATCTAACCGGTCACGGTGCAATTCCCCCCAATAATAATAATGATCAAAGTTTATTTCGAACAGTGGCATTATGGACACCTGGGTGCCACAAAACCCGGATTTTTTCCGTCTGGTTGAATATCTTCGGTATAAATATACCAATCCTCCGTAGGCAGTTTAGTTATATCCTGCATCTCGGGTACAACTAGTCAACAAAGACTATGGGCAAACGGGCTACCATTGAACAACGGAAACTCATCCTGGAACACTTCAAAATCGGATATTCACATCGCCAAATAGCTGAAATGGTCAATCTAAGCAAGTCAACTGTATACAACATAATTCGGCGCTTCGTTGACGAAAATCGGATAGAGGATACGGGCAGAATGGCACTAAACAAGATTTTTATCAAACATGAAGAGCGGAGGATTATCAGGAAAATAAGAGAAAATCCTAAGCAATCGGTTCCAAAATGGACTCAAAAGGTGCAGGATGAAATGGGGAAAAAGTGCAATGTGGAAACTGTGCGCCAGGTTCTGCGCAACCACGAAAGAAGCCCTTTATACGCGAAAAAAATAAAGGGACTACGATAACTGGAACCCAGTCATATTTGCAAATGGGTCCAAATTCAACATTTTTGGCTCGGACGGACGGAATTATGGGTGGCGACAGTCCAATACTGAGCCGAATCCCAAAGACTTAAAGACAACAGTCAAGCACGGCGGAAGAAGTGTCATGGTATAGGAATGTATCTCGGCAGCCGGCGTCGGAAATTTTGTGTAGATTGAAACAATGGACAAGAATGTGTACCTCAACATATTAAAGGAAAATTTACTCCAAAGTGCCGTGAAGCTAGGAATCCGACGTACTTTCCGGTTCTACCAGGCCAACGACCAGGACAACAACCAAGCATAAGTCCGGATTAGTACAGTCTTGGCTCATCTGTAACTGACCCCACATGATAATTCCACTGGCCCAGTCTCCAGATTTAAATATTATTGAAAATTTGTGGGTTCTGCTGGAAAATAACATCAGGAATAACAGATTCGATCTCAAGAATGCTCTGCTGGATGAGTAGAGCAAAATCAGCCCAGAAACTACCCGGAAGCTGGTATCTTCCATGAATAATAGATTAAGGGAAGTTGTTAAGGCTAAAGCATATCCTACTAAGTATTAACATCCTTATTTAAGCTTTTATACGGCAAATATGTTATATCGACATGAAGCCAATACTAAAATTCCGAAAGGAGAAAAGAATCCAAAATCATTTATGTTTTTAGCTATCGGTGATTAACTTAAGCATTTCTTCTTTCGTATTTATTGATTATTGGCCAGGCACCGCAAACACTGACAGATTTACCCGCCATTCCAAATAATTAATAATACGGGCTGAACTATTACAAAAATTGGATGGTGGTATGGTTTGTAACGAACACGTTGAAGTGTGCAGCAAACTGGAGGCGTACTCTGCCTACGGGGTCGACTGTGCTCAGGGAAAGTGGGATGGATTGCCTTTGCTACCTAGTAAGTTGCCGTGACACATAACAAAAAAACGGTAGACAGAGTGCTAAAGGAACGGAATAAAATAACCCGACAGAAAAACTAATAGAATCCAGAAGAACAGACATGATAATGTTAATTTCCTTCTTCCTTTACCCGCCCAACATGTAACGACTAAAATGCAAAACCATATTTTTATCAGGAGCCCATTAAACTATTTTAATCCATAATTAATTCCTTATATACTTCATAATGATGGCTTTAGTTCCATTATTTTTAACATTAATTTTAGGAGTTTTACTTAATTACTATTTTTAAATTTTCCTGTTTGGGAGTGTCACTTAATTACTTATACTTCTTTCAATTTCACAACATTTTTTTTCTTCGATTTGGATTAAATAATATTCAATAATAAACGTATGCTACAAAGGCACTTGGCCATGTATACATATATGTAATTTGAGTTAACTAATTCAGTCGTGTAATTACATAGTCTTTGTATGCCAAATCTGTTATATGGTCATTTATTATTTGTATTTTTCTTTATAAATTACAATCTCTGGGTGCGATTACGCCGCACTTACAGCACCAAAACATCTGTGTTAGTAGTCCATCGTAGTCGACAGGCCTGAAGACGGATGACGTTGCTGTGTGAACTTCAAAACGGGATAGACAATGATATTACATATACATACCATACCAAGTTTAATAACGCTTTATAAAATTTTCAATTTAATACTTCACAAATTAATTCTATGTTAATTTAACCTAAAGCTTAACTAAGTTGTTGTGTATGGCCTAGTAGAGTTCAGTCCTAAACAATCGGAGTTTTGCAGTACGGTCACTATTTATTCAGGATGATTTGGTCAACCGCTGGTCACATATGATCCGATACTTGCACAAGTTGGTGCACTTTATGCCAATAAGATGTTGGATGCTTGCACACTACACTGCAAATACATAAGTTGATCGTCCAAGACTTCTGCGCTGACCCGCCCTTAAAGAGGCGGTACCGCTGCACATACGCACTCTGGATACGGCGTCAGGGAGTTTCCAGATTTATTCCCCGTATTGCACATCCAACAGATTAACAGCAGTTAGTACGGCAGCAATACGCTTGTCGGCTCGAACAACAGGAAGGGCACTGGTACACTGTAAGTGATCACGATTTTAATGATTGGTGTAGCCGCCCTGGCACAATTTGATTATGGCAGCCGCCACGTTTCGGGAAGACACCTATACACCAAAAAATAGTTTAAGTAATATGCTATGCCGGGATTTTATAATATATTTACATAATTTCTATCCAATATTGGTGTGAACGCACTTTTCACAGTTTTTAGAATCATTTTTTTTTTCAATTAATATCAATAAAACGAGCTGTAAGATGACGATGCCACCAATGTATTTGTCAATAAGAAATTTGTTGCATACGTCGTCAATTGCATTGGCCCGAACCAAGTGGGCGTCGCTACGCACAGATGCTCTTAGTCAGAGTTGCTAATTAGGTTACCGATTAGAGTTGCTAATTAAGTCAGAAAGAGCTGTGAATGGTTCGGCCAACGCATCATTATCGATCAGCTGCTTATATGTGTGCTTACAGGCTGATCGTTGTTACAGTCATGTCCAACAAAACTTTACCTGTGCTATTACTATTGTTCTCATTTTCTGCTAACATTAATGTGCATATATGTACATCACTACAACATAGGTTTAATCTAAGTCTGCAAGCCGAAGATAAAAGCTGAAGAAAGCTGTTCATATTAATTAGCATATGTCTTTCGCATGAATATATAACGAGTTTCCTAACCTTTTCTTTACACGAACTTTGGTTCCAAATGGAGCTAGCTTTGCATTAAAATTAAGAAATGCATTACTTAATATAAAGTTTCGTTTAACAACTATTTGTCCCACTTCAAATGTACGTGGCCTCGCAAGTAAATTATATGTTCTCTGATTTATATCATAAGCTTTATTCATAAGTTTTTGGATATCCGAACGTAATTTAGAAAACTCGTTAGCTCAATTCCACTTGATTCAACACAACGAAATAGGGTGATTGTCCAACAGACTGGTTAAAGTGGTTTCTTAAGGAGCAGCTTATACTGCTTAGATACAAATCCCAATCTCTCTGATCGTGTCGTACATACGATCTTAAAGCAGCGTTAATCGACCTATTAAGTGGTTCTGCAGAATTTGATTGAGGTGAGTAAGCAGTGTTATAGATATGGCTTACACCATATAGTGTCTGAGACCTTATTTCGACCAGTGTCTAGCAAAAATTTTAAATGCCTGCCATAAATAAATTATACATTGTTTTTCAAAAATTCGAAAGACCGATGGAAGGTACGTATGTATATTAACCAACAAAATGAGTATATGATCTAATAAACTTGAGTTTCCTCACCTGGTAGGTCGGGTTATGTAATAAAATACCTTAATTTATGGTGAAAATTACGGAACAGAAAATTAGAATCAATTTGCTAAAACAAAAGTCCGCTGCACCCAACGCAGCATGCATACAGAGTAGGCAGGTCCACGGGCACAGCACTTTATCCGCTGCAACGTACTTTGAGTGCGGCAATTGATAATGAAGAAGTAGTATTGTGCGCCATCCTAGTAACCCCTCTCGAGAAGGGGCTCGGATCCTACTACCAGCAGATGAATTCTCGAACTGCTGCCGTCCAGGCAGGCCACAGCATCAGTGTATGATAGCACCGTAACGGCCCTAACCACCAAGGGCTGTCCCAAAGGGGGTGTTTTGTCTCCGCTACTCTGGAGTCTGTTGGTAGACGAACTACTAAATAGACTTACTAACAGTGGTATTCAATGTCAAGGTTATGCCGATGACATTGTTATCATAGCGCGAGGCAAATTTGAAGAACCACTCTGTGACATAGTCCAGTCAGGGCTAAGGATAACGTGTGCCTGGTGTATGGAGGGTTGGACTCAAACTAAACCCTACGAAAACAGTCATCGTCACCTTTACCAGCCGACGTAGGGTTACAGGATGAGGCAAATATGGCTCTCAGGGACTCTACTAGAAACGAGCAGGGAGGTTAAATACCTGGGTGTCATATTTGACAACAAACTTAACTTTGGCACCCATATGCAAAATACGGTATTAAAGTGCTCCAGGGCGCGTTTAAGGATGTCAGCAGAAGGAGTTGCGGGCAATCACATCCTAAGCCATAAAGATGCCCGCTCCTTTCAAATGAAAGCCGAATACAGCTTCGAGCGAAATTTCACCGATTCATATGAGCAGTAAAAGGGACTGGACAACTCTGGAAGAGGTCCACCCTATGAAACCGTACACCACAGAGTGGTACACCGACGGACCGCTGCCCTCTTACCAATCAGGGAACAGGTCTTGGACTGGCGGGCTCTCGGGTATCGTACCATGAATCCCTAGGAACGCACACCAGCATATTTCAGGATGAGGTATGTGTGATAGGAGAGAATGACAGGACTTCAACCTAAAACGTAACTATCCGAATACAAATACCCAACCATCAAAGATAGTCAAGGAGGCTAAACCTTCTTGGAACTCACAACAGGCTTACCCTACGATGGGTCCTGGACCACAGCGACATAGCGGGTAACGAGGCGGCTGATAAGCAGGCGAGAATGGGGGCAGAAAGGCCCCTGAAAGGACCAGAACCGTATTGTTGCGTAGGAAAACACACTATACGACTGGTACTCAGAAATGAAGAGAAACAGATGCGGCGGCAGAGCTGTTCAGGCAGTAGGACTCCGGCAAGCCAGTGTCTCTAGGTGGTTATAATCTTAAAGCTTGATTTAAGCAGTTATAACCATGGGAAAGAACAATCTTAGGGTACTCACCGATCTAATGACGGGACACTGTAGACTTGGAAGTCACCTAACCAGACTATGTGTCTAAAGTAGCGGTCTCTGCAGGTTCTGTGAAAGAGAGGAGGAATCCTCGATACACATCCTAGCAGAATGTGTTGCACTAGCTAGAAGAAGATGTAGCATCCTAGGGATGCATGTCTTGAATTTTAAAGAGGTAGGAGATCTGAACCCAACAGCGATCACTAGCAGATCCTACGGGATCTGGGGCTAATGGAAGAGCTATAGGCTTAGAAGGGGACACAATAGATCTAACCGGTCACGGTGCACTTCCCCCCAATAATAATAATGATCAAAGTTTATTTCGAACAGTGGCATTATGGACACCTGGGTGCCACAAAAACCCGGATTTTTTCCGTCTGGTTGAATATCTTCGGTATAAATATGACCAATCCTCCGTAGGCAGTTTCAGCCATCTCCTGCATCTCGGGTACAACTAGTCAACAAAGACTATGGGCAAACGGGCTACCATTGAACAACGGAAACTCATCCTGGAACACTTCAAAATCGGATATTCACATCGCCAAATAGCTGAAAGTGGTCAATCTAAGCAAGTCAACTGTATACAACATAATTCGACGCTTCGATGACGAAAATCGGATAGAGGACACGGGCAGAATGGCACTAAACAAGATTTTTATCAAACATGAAGAGCGGAGGATTATCAGGAAAATAAGAGAAAATCCTAAGCAATCGGTTCCAAAATGGACTCAAAAGGTGCAGGATGAAATGGGGAAAAAGTGTAATGTGTAAGCTGTGCGCCAGGTTCTGCGCAACCACGAAAGAAGCCCTTTATACGCGCGAAAAATAAAGGGACTACGATAACTGGAACCCAGTCATATTTGCAAATGGGTCCAAATTCAGCATTTTTGGCTCGGACGGACGGAATTATGGGTGGCGACAGTCCAATACTGAGCCGAATCCCAAAGACTTAAAGACAACAGTCAAGCACGGCGGAAGAAGTGTCATGGTATAGGAATGTATCTCGGCGGCCGGCGTCGGAAATTTTGTGTAGATTGAAACAATGGACAAGAAATGTGTACCTCAGCATGTTAAAGGAAAATTTACTCCAAAGTGCCGTGAAGCTAGGAATCCGACGTACTTTCCGAGTTCTACCAGGCCAACGACCAGGACAACAACCAACCATAAGTCCGGATTAGTACGAGTCTTGGCATCATCTGTAACTGACCCCACATGATAATTCCACTGGCCCAGTCTCCAGATTGAAATATTGTGGAAAATTTGTGGGTTCTGCTGGAAAATAACATCAGGAATCACAGATCCGATCTCAAGAATGCTCTGCTGGATGATGTAGAGCAAAATCAGCCCAGAAACTGCCTGGAAGCTGGTATCTTCCATGAATAATAGATTAAGGGAAGTTTGAGCCAAAAGGCGCAAAGCATATCCTACTAAGTATTAGCATCCTTATTTAAGCTTTTATACGGCAAATATGTTATATCGTACATGAAGCCAATACTCAAATTCCGAAAGGAGAAAAGAATCCCAAAATCATTTATGTTTTTATGCTATCGGTGATTAACTCAAGCATTTCTTCTTTCGTATTTATTGATTATTGGCCAGGCACCTCAAACACTGACAGATTTAC
>JAWNMU010000623.1:0-25624 GCA_035043665.1 Drosophila quasianomalipes | reverse complement strand
TGCTCGAATGTATCCTAAATTAAGTTGTTATCCAGTGGAAAAATATGCAAATTGTTTTTGGCTCATGTCAGACATAAACCTTTTTTATGACCAAGTGACATGGCAGCCCAGTCTCTCTCTCTCTCTCTCTCTCTCTGTCTCTCTCTCTCTCTCTCTCTCTCTCTCTCTCTCTCTCTCTCACCATCTCTTTCTCTGTTCCATTAGCAACCCCTTGACTCCCAAACCCCCCTTTCACATGGCATTTGTCTAGCGAACACTTTCGTCTGGCGCCGCCAAAAAAAAAATTAAACAAAAGAGCCAACTCGCATGTGTGTGTGTGTGTGTGTGTGTGTGTGTGTGTGTGTGTAGTGTGTGTTGATAGTGGGGACGTGTTCAGGTTTATGCACACTTCGTGTATCCCCAAATCAGATAAGCGAGCCTAACTCCTACCTTCCCTCCGGCCACACCCCTTCTTCATTCAGTTCCATACAACTCAAAACCAAAGCGTAGCGAACCTCTCTAAAATAATTGCGAATCATAAATAGTAAGTTGAGGCACGTCTCGACATTATTTAGTGGCAACAACAGGCGACAGGCAGTTACTCTCTTCTCCTTTGCCCCTACCAGTTGCTCTGTCCTCCATTGCCACCACCTCATCCTGCTGTTTTTGCTAAGCGCAACTAACAGTTAATTAAGACATTCAAGCATTCCCTGCACCCTTACCACCCACTGGCTGTTCGCCTGTTTTATGCCGTGTTCCAGACTAATCCCTTCCTTCTCTTCTGCTCCTCTCTCCCACAACATCACCCTCACCATGTCCAGCTGCAGTTCGTCGCGTGTTTCCCTTCAACACTGCGGCCATGTTGCCTTCTCCTGTTGTATTTGTTGGTGTTGCTGCAACTGAGGCAGCGAGTGTTTATATGAACGTGTTTGCTCCAACCCCCACCCCCTACACACATTTTCCCTTTCACTTCTGCTTACAAGCTTCTAATTGAGCGTGCAGAGGTCTCTTCTAATTATCGGTACTAGCGAATCAAAGCGAACCGAACCAAACCAGACGGGTTTGGATTTCGTGCCTTTGACGCTTTATTGTTGCTCCTGAATTTACACTTATGTACTTAGCTCTCCTTGTCGTGGTTGTATTTGTCATGGCTGTCCTCACTGTTGTTTCCTGCCAATTGCGATGGCGACATTCTGGCAAAGGGTTTCAGCCTCATGCCAAAAACATAAATTAAGCTGTTTAGGATCTGGACACAGTTTAAAGTCGAGGGTTAAGTTGCCAGACTGCGACCGTGGGGAAAGTGGAGGATTGGGTGCGATTGTGGAAAAATACGTTCGAAGCAACCATGTGCGATTGCCTGCAAGGCAGTTAGCCGTCCATCCAACCATCCATCCATCCATCTGAATAGCGAATCAACTTCATTACCGCCTGAATTTGTGAGTGTGTGTGTATGTTTCAGTGTATGTGCAAATTTCCTGTTCTGCTTTTTACGGCGGCACGTAATCAAATTAAGCAATTACAGCCCAGGGTACTGTGTACTCTGTACTCCTTTCCCCTGAGCATTGGAACCACATCCACATCCCCATCCCCATCTTGAGTATGGGGCAGCTATGGAAACCCCCTGCAACATTGGGGAGAGAGTGAAAAAGTGGCACCCCACAATCATAACGGCAAATGAAACTCCAACGGTTCTTTAGCTAGAACTTTATATCCTCCCTTGGTTCACTTCCAAACACGGTATTTCCTCTTCGATAGATGACTTGTCCACCCTTGCCAAGTGGGTTCATCTGAGAACTTTCTTGAGTCTTATTTTCCTGTTCTCAAAATGAGTATGCTAATCGTTTGGTTTATGACCAATTAATCAACTCTACAACACATCCAGACCCACATCCAGACCTAGTCCCAGGCTGAGAAACATATTTTCATTGACTTATGCATGTCCTCGACCGCACCCATTTGTATGTCCTCCCTTTCCCCTGTTAGACAAATATTGCAAACATAACTTTGAGCTGCTTCGAATTGGACTACAGCTGTAACCGAGAGGTTTATGGTTGCTTCAGAGCCTGCTGGAACTATGTCGCCAATTAACAATATTGAATTTGAATTGGAGGCAGTGGGTAATAAGAAAGAGACCGGAAAAACCCCCAACGCTACAATGGAATCCTTTCGAGTGGGTCAACGTGAAAGTGTTTACCAGTTGGCTTCACTTTCCTCGGTTCGTGGTTTGGCTCTTGGCGCTAATCGCTTAGCCCATAAAACCCTAAAAGCGCCCCCTAATTATAACTGACCACGCAGCAGTGCAACTCGGTTGCGTTTTGTTTTCATTTCTATTGCGAGCTAATGAATGGAAATACAAATGCCACAACGACCGACGGGTTGAATGGGGAAAACTTCTCTGAATGGCAGTCGACTGACTTTGGCTGCTTACCTCATGGATGAGCTAGCGACAGACCTTTAGACAGATATACAGACGGACAGACATAGGACAGGCACTTCAGAGAACTCCCCCACTGACCTAATGAGCCATTTAGCCAATTGGGGTTAATGTCTTGTGGGTAGAAGGGGGCAAGAGAGGAAGCAATGCCTTTCAGCTGTGACTCGCAACTTATTGATACATTTTTCAAAGGTTTCGAGCACAGTTTGTTCTCAAGGAAACATATGAAGTCGCTAACTGACTGGGAAAACTTGAGGATAAACGAGGTGCTCCATTTTATTTGCTTCATCTCTTCATTTTCATATTTTCCTTATTTATGGGAAAACATTTTGGTCACGTGCTCAGGACGTGAGCATTTTCGTCAACAGGAAAAGAACTTGAAACAAAACTTGGAACTCGTTTTGCGTTCTACTAAACTGCATTGTTCCCCACTCGACGACTGCAGCAATCTGCCTATTGGCAGCTTAGTCCTAAACTTTTTGTGTGTGCTCCCTGCTCCAATTCGTGTTGATTGGAATTACGATATCGGGCGAGCCTTGTAAGCCTCCGTGTGAGTGCGTGAGCTGCCTGCTGACCAGTTGTCATTTGCACAGCTTAGTCCTTGTCCAACAGGACGCAAACAAAACAAGGACACACAAATGCTATAGCTCTCGATTGGACCTCCCCAACCGATTACATAGCGATGCATCGCAACTCCAATTGCAGTTGAAGAGAAGGCTGCGGTGCAGAAGGAGACGGAATAAGTGAAGAAGGGGTGTCTTTGATTTCAATTGGTTTCATGGTTTCGATTTTAAACTCGCACCGAGTGGAAGTGGAAATGCTCTGACGGGATATGAAACTGTAATTGGAAGCCACTGAAGCGAACTGTCCGAATCTGTATCTGAATCTGTCCTCCTGTCACATGTCACTTGAGTTCTCTATGAGTTTGTTAAACGGGGTAGGTTGAGGGTGACTTCCTCATATGAAATGACAGATTGCTCTATGGCAACTCGCATATTAATTATGGGCAGATCCCAGACACTGATGCATAATATTGAAGCAAAACCCGATTCCATCCAGTAAAATATGTCTATTCGAATTGATGTTCCCCTGGGAGCCTCGACCTGAAAGCAAACGCGTGTTGCTTGGCCCCTGAAATGGTTTCAGTTTCAGTTTCAGTTTCGTTTCATCCTCGGATCGGAGTTAACATCGAATGTCAGCTGGGCATCCTTTCAACTCAATTAGACTGTATGTATCCCTTTGTTCTCTGTCTTTGTTTCTGACTCTGAGCAGTTCAAATTGCCACTTCATTGGCATTTGCTGAATCCATCGATGCACTGACTCCATCGAATGTTGAGTTATGTTTCTATCACTCATCACTCACCCAGTCCAATGTCTACAGTGGAAGCTCTGCCAACGGCTGCTTATCACTTAATGTGGCGCTTTATTGAGTTATGGAAATTTTCCAGCGTTCAGTGAGTTGGCAGGATGTCGTTCTGCCTTTTGCCATTTTTCGACTGGCGGGCAACCGCAGACATATTTTCCAACTCATTTCATCGCGTGTTGTGCACGAATGGGGCATCGAAAATTCAGATATCACCGCTAAAAAGCGTAACCATGTTTCTATTCCTGTCCGCATCCATCGAAACCCATCGAAACCTGCCCCTGGCAGCCATTTTGTGCAACAGTCGCATGCTGTCCATCATCATTCGCATCGTCATTATGGATGTCATCATCCCCTATCTACAGACGAACGATAGACGAGTCACTTTTACGATCCAATGCTAATAAAGTCGTCTCCTTTCTGCTGTCTGCTGTCTGCTGTCTGTTGTTGGGCGTCAGCGCCAAGTTGCATAATTCAATTACATCCGATGTAGACCCATAAAACTAAATCAAAGGAAAACAAAGCGTCACACTTCATTTACCATAGTTATGTCCACATACTTCTATTCTCATATCCTCTCATTCCATATAATGTCTGGCTCTGTATTTTTACCAATCATACAAATTTGTCGCTACATGCAGCAGTCTCTTTCCAGACAGCGAAGAGTAATAAAAGCGTTGCAAAAAGAAACTTTCCTTAGTATACTTAGTCGACTCTCCCTTTTCCTTTATCCTTTGGATAGGCAGATATTACATGTTGCGATGCTGCTTATCCTTTTGGGCCATTGCCGATTGCTGACATCCAAGTGGAGCCAGTCCGTTGAAGACAATTTCTATTGTTGTTGCTGGCAAGCAAAGTTTTCCGTCACTTCCGACGTACTTCTCAGCCCCCTTCCTTATTCGCCCTCTCTCTCCCTGTGGCAATGCGGATGCCACTGAGTTTGTGCCTCAAAGCATCAAACAATTCACTCGCTTGACTTTTGGTTGGAGTTTCGCATTTAGTTTTCCCTCTGTATAATAATATTAGCAATATCGTAAAAACTATTTCAACTGCATTTCTCTCTGTGTAAAAATGTTCATGTCTGCTTCGGCTGCCAACAAGCCAACTACAAGCGAACTTGGCATTGGCCAAAGGCGTTCCTCAAACTTGTTGGCGGATTTTGAATTAGTGCCAAACATAAAGTGTTGGCCCATTATTATCCTTCGGACTTCATAACTTCACTCGTAAAATCTTGATAGTTGCGAGTCCCGTCAGAGATTCTTAACATTTCTGTGGAAAGGAATCACTAAAAGCAAATTGTGACGCATAAAATTAAGTGGAGTTGAGCTTGAAACTTTGTTCGGGCCAAGTACGATGCGGGGTTATTGCCCCCATATGCTCTTTTGAGTGCTGTAATTCCCCATTTATCGAAGTAATTAACTCTTTGGATGGAAGCAAGTGAGGAATACGTGAGCCAATAGAAACCTGGCAGCTGGCAACAGGCCAAGTGGAATCTTTCAGACCCACAACCGGAAACATGAGTTATCAAATTTAAAGGCATTTCAACTGCAAGTGGCAGCAGCTTCCCTCAGCTCTTCTTCGACTCTCAGCTGCTGACAATAAGATTGGAAGGCGTTAAAGGAAATGCCCCAAAATGTGGCAGCAAGTGTCCGAGTTTGTGTTGCTTTTGTTGCGGACTGCGGCAAAGGATTGCAACGGACTCTCATCGGACACATCAGAGATACATCTTTTATATTGTTGCACTCTCCTTACTCCTGATCTGCCTTTTAACACATTTGCTCTGAGAATCTGAAGCGATTTGTAAAGCGGCCACAACTCGACAGTCATTCAAGGACTCTGAATACTGTGCAAAAGAATAAAAGTGGCAGGAGAAAATGAAAAGTGCATTCGCAGAGTTTGGTCAAGTGTAAATTATTCATTCCTCATCCCATTTTATCAATGGGCAGTTGAACATCTTCCAAGACGCCTCAAGACTCTCCTCATTTTATGATGGCGCCACGATGACTCTCTGAAGCTGCATCTGCAGTTGCTGCCTAGCTGGACTATGTTCACGAGGCAATTTGTTTGGCGCCAGCAGGACACAAGCTTCGTGGCAGTCTAAGAATGTTGAGGGGAGAAGTCGCCCTTTTGCCGGTCACGTGCTTATTTTGTTTACATGGTGCATTAAGGGGATTCCATTTCGTTTTATTGCGATTAGATTCTATTTTCTGTTTGTTGTTGTCCTCTGCTTCGCGTGTGCCTGCCTGCCACTTACCACTTACACCCAACACACACACACACACACGCACACACAATACACATCCACATAACTCACTCAAATACACATTTAAACCCAGTCGCAGCCACAGATCGAGTTTCACGTATTTGTTTTTGTTCTCGCAGTCGCATTATTATCCTTTTCCCTTAGCCTTATACCGCTTTGCTGTGTGCTTCTGGGTTTTTCTCGGATTTTTCTCTCCCCCTTCACCTACTCGGCATCCTTACTGCCAGGGGGGGTTGGTGTGAACTTTGCCACTTTGCTGCAGCTTTTTTCAGTTCCTGCAACTGTTTAAGCGTCTGTCAATTGTTGTTTTTGTTCTTGTTGCTTATTGTTATCCTGCTTTGCAGCTTTTTCTACACATTTGTTGCACGGAGTGGTGGCTCGCTTAACCTTTCATTTCAACGCCCTTCCCTTACCGATTCCTTGTCTCACTTTTTGTGTGTGTTTTGGCAACGAGTTGGACTCATTACTGAAAAGTGGGCGTATCCCTTGGCTGTTGGTTCTTGCCTCCTTGCTGATAAGTGCACGTCTGGCGGCTTAGTGGTTCTCATGTGGTTTTGTTCACTATTTCGCTTATCAGTTATATGCTCTCAGTTGCTGTAAAGCACTTGCTCCCAGAAACGCTTGTCTTTAATCGGCTTTTTCTTGCAAGCTATTCGGTCGGTACTTAATGGCCACACAAGACACGTGGCAACTGCAGGAACTCCACTCTCCAATCTCCCATCTGCAATTAATTCGACTGTTGCACGTGTAAACATCATAAATGACGCCACAAATTAGGAAAAGGGTTTTCCACAGCACAGCATGAATATTTTCCATTATTTTTAAGATGCCTCTGATTTGATTTTCAATTTGATATTTTTCATGCTGTAGCTCAAGAGTTTTTTTTGTTTTGCCTTTAATTAAAAGTCCGAAGTCTAAAGTGTCCTTCCTGTGGAGACTGTCAGAAAATGGTTGCGAAATTATTTTTCTTGGTTACTTTTTAGACGGCTTTTCGTTGCTGGTAATGAGACATATTTAAGGCGTTTGGCAATGTAATTGCGAACTAATCAACCTTTTTTAATTGAATTTCTGTAGCAGGCAAAGGCAAATAGCCAAACAGCCTGGCTGCCTGGCTGGCTGGCTGCCCCACCACACCCGCCAGCGCCTCTTACAACGGCGCTGAAAATCAAAAGTTATTTCATTAAAAAATTTTAATTGACATTCGTTCTTGCAGCAAATTGAGCTTTGTGTCGGCAGTTGACAGCTTCGGCCATCTGTCAGACTGGGACAGGTCCTGCCAAATAACTTTCCTTGCCCAAATGAATCAAACTGACAGTTTCTATATATATATATATATATATTCTTTTTTGTGCAACGATTACTTTTCTTGTTTTTTTTTTTAGATATTTTGATGTAATTACAACGACAAGTTGCCCAATTTGCTTAGTTTGGTTCTAACTTCGTTGAGTTCGTTTCATTTAATTAGTTTGGGAAATGTTGCTCCTAACAGTTCGTCATCTTGTTCTTTGGTTCTCTTCGTCCTCTTCCAAGTCCTCGTTCCCATGCTCGTCCTCCTCCTTAAATGCCTTCTCTTCTTCTTCTTCTTCTTGCTGTTGTTGGCAGCTAACAGGAAATTGCTTCATTTCGACGGCTTTTCAGTGACAAATTGAATTTGTAGCGCAACAAATAGGGCTACTTGTCACAGCCACACATTGACTTACACACACACACACACAGACACACACACACACACACACACACACAGACACACATACACACATGCATACGACCGAAATACAATTAAATGTATGCAAGTGTGTGGACGACACAAGAGCCCAATTCCGTTGCATGCCTCGTTCTCTATTGCCGTTTGGCCCACAAAACAGCTCTAAATCTTGTCAAAGAAATTGAAACTATGGCAATGACAAATTTTTAGCAACGACAATGATTGCATTAGCTCTGCATGAAAATGCACTACGATTAAAATTCTTCGATTGCATTGGAAATGTTGACAATAAGTTATTGTTTTTAGAGTAACAATATTGCTTTTATTACTACATAACGAATTATTAATAAGAACACCCTTAACAGTGGTCTACCAATTAACTATTCTGTAATATTCCTAATGAATTGACATCAGCAAAGGTCAACAATTACACCAAGTGTATTATTCATATGCATATTCATATGAGGCCCACACTTGCGTGTTATACAATTAATCGTGCCTTGTAATAATATTCCAATAATTATTATTAAATTATGTGATACGCTTATTAGCTTATCGCTTCTCCAAAAGAAATCAATCGGCTACCGAAACTGACCAGAAACTCTCTCTCACTCTCTCCCTCTCTCTCTCTCACTCTCTCTCTCTATTAAAAAAAAAACGAGAGAAACCCAAAAAAAAAAAAAGCACAACAATAACAAATGCTCCACTTTGGCCATTTGGAAAAAAATGCGCAACAGTTGCATGTGGCAACAGCAGCAAGCCAGCAAACAATTGTCCTTTCCGCTGTTGCAGAGCCCACCAACCACACCACCCCCGAAACCCACCCAGAGCAACCGGCACATTTCAAGCCAAACTGCGCATGTGCCCACACAGGCTAAAAACGAAGTTAATCATCGGGTCACCTCGTGTTTCCTGTGGGGTTTCGATATTCTAGCCATCGGTCCGATTAGTGCAACGGTTAGTCGCACGCAGCTTTCCGGTAGAGTCAGTCGGTCGTGGAGCGAAAAGCACACGGGAAAAGCATACGCGCAAAAACTTGCAAAATCGCCGGCAGTTCAACAGCAGTGAAAACAACGTGAGTCTCCGTCCAGCTTATAAGCAACCGCAAAATATTGCACTAGTTTCGCAACCCAGCCGAACCAACCAAATCATTAATAAACGTAAACGCAGAACGTGCTTCTCGTCGTCGTCGTCGTCGTCGACGTCATCATTATCATTATCAATATCAGCAGCAGCAGGAGCCGCATTATATTTGTTCGCGGTTAGTGGGTTGCCCCGTGGCTTGCTCGCGCGTGCTGTGACAACCAGAAGCGCGTCAGGACACTGAGCCCCAAGTGGCCCAAGAGCCATGTTGACAGGCTTAAATGGGCTCTTAAGCGCTTAAATTTCAAGGCGCTTTTCTCATTACCTCTCACGCTGGTGCGCGTTCGTTTGCTCGCTCCTGTCAACGCTCGGCATTGTCCTGTGAAAAATGATATATTGCCATCCAGGCAAATAAAAGTGTGAATTGTGTCTCAGCCAAAAGGATTAAGCTGTGCGAGTGTGTGTGTGTGTGTTGTGTGTTGTGTGTTGGTGTTGTGCGTGCTAACTGGCCATCAGGCCCACACGCGTCTGTGTCGAATTGGCAATGAAAGGATTAAAAGCATAACATTTCATATCATTTGACAGTCCGCACAGGTCACAGGATATGGGACACGACAGAGGACTCTGCGCCTAAGCTGATTGCGTTTTGATAAGTAAGCATTTAATGTGTTTTGCTAAACACTTTTTTCAACACTCAAACACTCCAAGAACAACTTAAACACCCGCACGGGCACACACACACACACACACACACATACACAAATCGAGGATACATCTCGGACGCGTCTCAAATCCAAATGCAGCAGCCGTGACTAACCAGCCAGCACGGATCGAGATGGGACGGCAGCAAACGACCCACTTCAAAGTGAAACTAAATAAATATTTTCACATTTTCTCCATTCGTCCCTTACTCATACATATAAATGTGCCCGAGTGTGTGTGAGTTAAGTACACTAAGCGATAAACCAGAACCTAAGAAAATAGGTTGCATTTGAAATTTGAAATTTATGGAAATCATAGAAAACATCCTTACACTTTATATATTTGAATAAACTTACTGCGCTTACCACTTTTTGCAAATCCTTTCAAGTAATTATAAGCTTTACTAAAACTTTTATATAGAAATTTTTAATTGGTATTATACAAGCTTAGCATTTTCTCAGTAGCCATAAATTCTCATGATGACTCATAACTTTCTCGCAGTGTAGTTTTGTTTGAGAAGTGTCTGGTGCTAAGCGTTGACACTAATTGCAATGTGCGACAGATTAAAAGCTTTTGGCCAGCGTTTCAAAGAGGCCAATCCAAACAAGTTGAGTGATGGCAAATGCCCTGTAAAGCTATATGTGTACAGAAATCGGAGCTGTATAGAGTTGGGTAGACAATTCAAACAATACAAAAAAATGAACTGAGGCACATAACGTATAGCTTTAGTTGGTCATGCACCTCCTTCGATAGTACTACAGGGTATACAAGTAATGCTTGCGTCCTATTAAAAGTAAGCGAAAGTAAATGGCCGCAAAATCCGTTCAAATCTAAAGCAGCAACAACAACAACTTGAGAAAGCGTAAAGTTATGCAAATCCTGCGCTGCGCTTGGGCAGTTTTGAATAGTCTGCCAGCCCGCATCCCGCACCCCCGCTTGCCGCACTCCCCTCCAACATTTTGGCACGCTAACGCCCCAGACACGCCATGCGGCACGCTGATGGAATGCCTAAGTGGTCGGCCAGGAGTCACGCGCGCGAGCTTGCCTCAAACATAAATGGGCAAACATTAGGTACAACAATGGGCCCTGCCAAAGTGCAACTAAATGTTGCCCCGCAATATATGCTACAGTTTTCTCTGCTTCTTTTCTTTTCCCTTCGCTTTTCCTGTTTTTTTTTTTTTTTTCGAATTCTCATTTTGTTTGCCTTAGTTTGGGTCGCCTGCTAAGTGGACTTCTTCTGATTATGGGACCAACTTGAGAAATATGCATAGATTAGGCACGCTCTTAGCGCCCTACTTTGTGGCACGGCTTTACGACTCGATGTTTCAATTAGAGAGGACTTTGACCCAATCTCCATTGCACTTATATAACTTAAAAAAGGTCAAAAGAATACTTGAGTTCTATGCGTTTAATCCCCGGTATAATTTTACTCAAGCTTTTACTCAGCTATGGCAAAGAGTTTAAGGTCATAAATCGAAAATCTGTATATGAATCGTTGTCTTGAGATATCATTTTAATAAGCCCAAATGACAGCCATAATAAATCAATGATTATTGCCAGCCATTGTCGTGGGAATTGCCCGGCTCACATTTCGAGGCTTTAAAATGGGTCGTTGAGTCGAGTTATTTCTTTTTATGGCACTTGCCAGATAAAAGCTACAGCCAGACACCAACAATCCGAGGTTCGGGTGGGTGGATGGGTTCTTTGGGTGGTTGAGTGGTTTAGGGCTCCTAAAAGTGTCATCGCTTGGCTGCGATTGTGTCACATTCCCTCGGCCATAATAATAAATTTGCCGCACATAATGCTGAGAAAAATGGCCACAGACGACCACTGGCAGTAAGAGTCATCGAAAAGCGCTCATAAAACATAATTGAGATTGTTTTCATGCCAAATGTAAGGTTTTCTTTCCAGCAATTTTAAACTAAAACTCGTACTTAAATTAAGCAAGTTATTTGTACGTTTTAAGTGGTATTCTTCAACTTACTGAACTGAATTTTTATATAAGTGATATTTAAATAAGTTATTAATAAAATGACGCACAGACAGCTGAAATTCGTGCCACAATAATTTTCTGACAACCACACATGTATTCAGAAAACTATTTTGGGTTGCATTGTTTAAATAAACAAAATTGAAATTAATATGAAACTTTTGCGAGTGGAAAAAGTTTATTTAAACTGGAACTGTTATATTATGCGAAATGAAGAAATTGTATAGCAAAAACTTAACATAATAATAAAAGCTGAATGCGATGAAGCTGAACTCAAATTTTTTTATTTTGTTTTCAATATATATATATGTATATATATATATGTATATTTTTTTTGATTAAGTTTTTTATTTTATTTTTCATTCAAGGCATTTGTTTAAAATTAAAATAAATATGTCCATGAGAGACTTAAAGTTAAAGTCTCTATGTTGAAATGCATTTCTGACTAATGGATAGTTTCCTTCTATAAGTCTGATTATTGAAACTCTGTTAATGTGTGATTATGCAGACTTTCGCCATATTGCAATGGATTTGAAAGTATTAGTTTCGATCTGTGTTTAATTTTCCTAATTGCCAAATTTGTGCTTATCTGTTTAAGCTTTAGGCTTTTAGTCATTGACTTAACACGCTTGTAGCCTTAAATAAATTATTCGATTTTATTCCAATTTGTCGATTAAATAGCAACAAATTATATGACACAGAGCCGATACCACCACAGGCAGCAACAATCTCACCGCAGCGATAGCAGCACCAGGCTCAACCACCATTTGAGCCACAGGCTTTATTAGTGTCCATGGAGTTGCGATATTTACTACACATGTTCCACTATGAACAAACGACAAATGGTCTCTCTCTCTCCACACCCCCCACTTTGCCTTGTTAGCCCCTCAATATTACATACATATGTATTCCTTCTTTGCAGAGCGGAGCACCAAAATGTAACAAAATCGCACAAATGGCTGGCACAACCACCTCTCCATCCGTTGTTGCACCACACAATAATGGCCATCGCCCTAGGCCCAAATGTAAATTAATTGCCTGTACAAATTAGCCAGCCCGACGAACATTTCGAACATTTTGTACACTTTGTACATTTTGGACATTAGGCCTATCCAGCACAAAATGCTGGCAGAAATGGTCTAAATACGTACGTAGAGCTTCGACTCTCCTTAATTCCCCACACACAGTAATTGCCCAATAACCAGCAAATGACATTTAATCGAAGTGACCAACTATAATATACCCAGGCCTGCTGTGATAAATTTAATTATGAATATGCATGCATTAATTGTGTGGCTGTATTCATAAAATTACAATGGGAATCAGTAATTATGGAGTGAAGCATAGGGCTGTTGACTCAATATGATACAAATGATACAAGAATTGCTGTGCTAAAGTATGGCGGAGATAGTATGGCTCAGCTTTAGCAAATAGAAAATATACAGGTGCTGTCAATGGTTGAATTTTGTAGTTAAAGTCAGTCAATACTAATCTGGTAACATAACATAACATATCCAATGAGAAGTCAGAGTATACCCATCTATTTATATTCAGTCACACAGGTATAATGACAACATTTTGTCATTGCCAGGTAAACAGATGCAAATGTCGCTCGTTATTTTTAATCAGCCATCAAAATGTAAAGCTGCAAATTTATTTGAAACATTGTCGACAAGCAGGTGGAAACAGTTTTCATTCTAGTTGAATTTTATTAATGTTGAGTTCCATTTTTTTTATTTTTTTTTTTTGTAATATTTACGTTTAGTTTAATGAAGTCGCTTACACGAGCGACCCCTCTGAATTCCCCTCTTGAGTCAACGAGTTTGTGTTGTCTGACTTTTGACTGTTTGTATTAATTTATTTGTGTTTGCTGCATATTAAAACTGGCGCAATGTTGCGGGTTGTGGCAGTTTTCCATTAAAGTTAATGAGCGAAATGACGCAACATTTGACTGGGGCAAATGGCGACCAGCTATGTGCGAAATGAGTGCCAAACAAAGTGCCACAGGGCAATGCATTGAAATCGAGTTTATTTGCAAATACAAATATGTCAAATTACTCAAGAGCTCAAATTTAGTTTCTTTTTTTCGGTTTTTATGTACGGTTTCTGGGGCAGCTTAATAGCCAAGGCGACTTCAGCTGCTGCTTTTTGCTTGCAATAAAATCTGTTGCCAGTTTATCATCAACAGCAATAAGAACAACAACAACACAAAAACAACAATTGCGAAGGCAGACAGCAGCCCCTGCGCCTACCCCTCCCACGGCATCCTTTGTGTCTGCAATTGAAGCAAAAGCAAATGCCTCGCGGCTCTTGGCAACACAGCAATTGGAACGAGTCTAGAAATGGCAAATGGAAATGGTAAATGGGAAATGGGAAACGGGAGCAAGTCGAATCTGGCATTTAAAGTCGCCAAATGGGGGAGCTTGGCAAACAGCAGAGGGCAGAGTGCGCCCCAAAAGGGAGCAACTGGAGTGAGAGGGCCTGCAATTGAAACAACAACGAGGCGGAAATAAAATATTAACTTTGCTTAACTCAAACTCACGATTCAATTAGAAACGAAAGCCATTTTATAATTGAAACAAGCCTCAGCTGCCAGCCATGCCACGCCCCCAGGCGGTTTCGTCTCTCTACTACCGCCACCCAAAAACCGCCCCCTTATTTGCTGTACCGAAATGAACGATAAACGGAAAATGTTTGTAAATATACTCAAGCCAAACAATGAAGAACATCAATAAATATTGTGTGCGGCAAAAATTAGCAAAAGGGGTGGAGAAGGGAAGTCTATAGCGATAATGATAATGGTTAGTGCGGAAGGGAAGTTGGAGATATGATTATTCATTAGACGGCGAATCATGTAATTGAAAAGTTTTGGACACAACTGCCAGGACTCACATCATCATCGTCAGCATCCCGAGCATCGTCTTCAACCCAAAGACAAAACACGTCGTTCAATTTGTCACTCGCGTGGCTGGAAGGTTGAGGGGCGTGGCAGCTAGAGACTAGGAGTGAATGGGGGTTTCGGGCTGACTGATGATGTGTGTGACTAAGCAGAAAATTTCCAGCATTGCCTCCCCTCAATGACATCCTAGAGAGAACTCCCTATCCCAGTCTCTGTCTTCCTCATTTTTCTCCTCTTTCGTCCTGATTATGATTGAGTTGACGTCGTTAATATGTTATCGATGAGGATGATGGGCGCTCCTCCATTGCGACGTAGCGCATCCTTGAGCGAATGTTTTCCTCGCGCTCGCGACTTGACAGCTTTTGCTGCTGGTTGAGGATGGGCGGTGTACAGAAGGAGGAGATGCTGTTCCATTTAAATCATTTACATTCCCAATGTCAACACAAGCACAAACAAGAGGCACACACATTTATTCCCACACATGTACACGTTACAGTTGCTTATTTGTCTTTTGAATTATTAATGAAATCGTTGAATGGCTTCAGCCTCTGGCGTGGACTTGGGCTTAAGCTGAATCTGTGATTACGTGGCCAGCATCCGAATTGAACTCAACTGTACTGACCTGATTTGCAGTTGAAGTCTGTTGATGACCTGGCTCTTAATCAACTGAGTCGTCGCCTGCTGCACCCTTGCGGCATTCGCTTTCATCGAAGTTAAATTTAATTAAATCCCAGGCACATTCCTCGGATGCTGCCCTCGCGGCTGCCACGCCCATAGCTGCCTTGACCGCGCATTGCAATTCTTTAAGCACCTCTCCACAGCTACGGGAAATATGGGCAAGATATACCAAAGGGATAAGCGGAACAGGAACAGAATGAGGTAGAGGAGGAAGCAGCAAAGTTTTCTGATTTCGATTTTTATTGTGGCCAAAAAACTCTGAAACAATTCACAACCTGCTGCCATGGAGATTAGAGAGCGCGATGGAGGAAGAGGAATCGTGTGGAATTGGAGCTCGGTTTCTTGGCAACAATTTCACTTCAGAGGCATTTCCTCTTCTATTTCCAACTCTGCCAACTCCTGACTTTCCACCCGACCAACTGTTTTTGTTTTGATTCTGCCTCTAACTGCACCTGGAAATCCATTCGTGTAGCTGCACGCATCCAGCAGAAAAAGGGGAAAAGGGGAAAGCAAAGGGAAAATACCACTTGAACCACAAAATCCTAAGGCTAAAAGTTTTCCTCATTTCCTCGTTTGCCCTCCAAATGCTTCGTGAATAATTTAATGCACAGAAGCAAAAATTAACACGTATTTATTAAAACGTCAGTCGAAGCAAATCGTGTAAGTCTAATTCAGAAGAGCAACCTCATAATTCCTTTCCTAAAATTGTGTGAAAATGCATATGCGATTCCCCAAGCTGTTAATCTTTTTTCAACTTTGTAATTACTTTTGCAACCAGAGAACTTTCTTTGAGAACCACATTCACAAATTATATTCGAAACAAACAACAAAGCCACTCAACCACATTCGACTACCCACTCTCGAACCACACAGTGTCACCAACATCAACTTCAACTTCTCAGCTTCAGCTACTGTCCGAAACTCAACTAAATCACTTTCTATTCAACAGGACTCTCTACAGAACAAACCAACCAACCAGGCAACCCACGACTAGACGAGCAGACGACACAAAAAGGCCACCAGGACAACGAGTACAACCACGTGCTCGACACCAATAACGGGCTACTGGTCACTGTTGTCCACTCTCTGCTGACCAGCTGGGAATACGTCACCAACGAGAAGAACCAAGCCACCAGCAGCAGCAGCAGTTGGTCAAAGGAGCAACAGTGGTAGAAGTAGGTAGCCAACGGAGGGGGAAGAGTGGCTAATAAAAAAGCTAACGAAAGTCCAGCAGAGTCAGATGCGAATATGCTGATGCCGCTTGCAGTCGACAGGCGAATCCAGCAACAACAACAGCAACAACAACAACAACAACAAGAGAAACAACCGCAACAAAAACAAAACTGGAAAAGTTGAACCCAGTGTGCAAAAGGGGAGAGTCGACAGCTGAGGAGAAGGGGAGAGTCAGAGGCAGCTGCAGCGGCTGAAAAGTTCCAAATTTTGGCAGACTGAATCCTCATCGTTTTGTGGCCGCATCCGGAACTGTTAGCAGCAGTTGCTGTTGCTGGAATTTGATTTTAACGCTTCTTCTTTTAGACAAAATTGTGCCCCCAGCGGAAGAGTCTCCTTCCCATTGCTCAGTCCTTATTTCCTGCGCCTGTGCATCCTGAACGCTTCAATTGCCACACACTGAAATTGGCTGTCACAGAACCAAAGGGGAATCCATTGAAATAAGCCCCAATTGTGGCGACACATGCTCTGACAAGTTATTAATTCAACGTCTGGCACGCAGATAAGCATACCCAGACACCATATCAGGAGGAGAAGTTGCAGATCCCCACTGCCTCCTGCTGGATCCTGGATCTCGCTGCTCACTTATCACTGCTCACTGGATATCTCAACATTTTCATTAGCCACCATGAAGTGATGAAACTGATGGGTAAGTCTAGATCACATTCCTATGTCTCCAGGGTGGGAAAACACAAATCGATTAGGAAATAATCGTTGGGACAGTTAGTGGAACTTCGAGACACGCCACAAAGCCCGCCTCACAGATATGATTAATAGTTGAACGGCAAAGTGCGACAGGACAAATTCATTGCTCCTCAACAGGAAAAACAAACAGACTACGTCTGCGAGGGGAAGAGGCCTGGTAGAGGGGGCTTGAATAGGCGGAGACCACGTCGCAGTCATTAATAGTTCCAAAATAATTGTTGACCATGACGACGACGACGACGACGACCACAAAAGTTGCGCGAAAACACGACAAAACAAATCCACACAAATCGATTTCCGGCTGGAGCCCGGAACCAAAGACTGAGCCACCCTCGCACCTTTGCCACCCTGTTGACAGCTGCAAGTGGCTTTCCTCCTTACCCTCCTCCACCCTCTTCCAATTGCTAACGACTTCACAGTCCAGTGCTGAGCATTTTGTTGTTTGTTTTGCTGTTTTGCAGCTTGTTGTTCAACGCGAGGCCTCGTTATTGATGGCGCCAACCGTTCAAGTGCCTCCAGATCGACCTTGTGTCAGGCCCTGCCCTCCCTTTCCCTGCCCTAGCCCCAGCCCGAGCCCCAGCCCCAGCCCCTATTCCTATCCGTATCCTCAAAACTAGTTACAGTTATAGGCATTCATTCGGCGTGCCAGGGCGGAATGACGTCGTGCCTCTCGTTGATTAATGGTTCATGGCTCCAAAATGTGAGTCAAAGCTGTTCCAATTCCAATTCTTACTCTGCCCCACTACTCCATCATTCGTCCGTTAGCTGTGCACAGCATTTTCCGGCACTTAACTGTAATTGGAGCAAAATGCTTCCATCTCATTATGCAGGCTCACTCACAGTCGTCGCTCCTAATCGCCAAATCACGGCACTTCAATTAGTTGAGCAGCATAAAAATAATCCACACAAGTGCCACACGAGTCCCAGATTGATGAATGACCCACAACTCTGAGCTGCAACATTGGCCAACGTCACTGTGTCACTTGAGCCCCATCTTAATCCTCCCGCTCTTTTGTGAGCTTGTTCTAATATTAGCCCCTTCGTGGCACTTCTCTAGTGGTTTGCAATCGAGTTTGCTGAGGCATGATACACTCTCCCGGCCGGCTTTGTACCTCTCTCTGCCTCAATCAACTCCTCAACCCTTTCTCGTTTGAATGCAAATCGGATTTCATTAGCGACAACTCAAAGAATCTTCCACTTTGTTTGTTGCTCTTTGTAATTTCCTCTGCTTTGCACGATTCCAATAGATTTCTTCTGTCACTTCCTCCAGTCACCCTTCCTCTTCTTCTTATTTTCCCCATCCACAGAACTCGTTATGTTTTTAACGACCAGTTAACACCCCCGCCCCGCATTACTTGCCACCCCCAGGGTCTGTTTCCATTTCAAAATTAACAAGCAGCATGAAATCAAACAAACTGACCTGCCCACCTTCCCACCTTCCCTTCCCCTTTCCCTCTCACTTTCCCTTACTCTCATCAACAGCTTCCCTTCCCCCGCGTGCAACATGCTGTTGCATGATTTGTTTTCAGGTCGCCCACCTCCTCCGCATATGTCTCTATGGCTATTTGTTCATGTGGAAGTCGCGTCACGGCTGCGTGACCCATCTCCAAGCCCCAACTCCAATCTCTTTCCCCCTTTTAAGTGTGCACATTTCTGAAATACTTTTACTCTCCGGTTGTGCCTCTATTGCTGGCCTGGCTGTGATTGACGTGATGCATTCTCGTAATAAAAATCGTGTACATAGTTCAGTTCAGTATTGCGCCCTCACATGTCTGTCTACTCACAGTTTGAAGGAAAGTTCCACACAGCATAAGTTAAACGATTTTTATTCTGCTCCCTCTAACTATACTACATATTATATGTATCTCGATTCCTTCTCCTTCGAAGGAGAGACGACAACATTAAAATTAAATATTGTTTACGCTTTTGTTGAAGATTTTCCGCTCTGCCTTCCATTCCATCGCGTTGCCCCAGCAACAAGCAATTTTCGTCCCAATGTTGCCAGCGACACCAGCCAGCGTCAGCCACCAGTCAGGAGGGTTGCCCCATCTACATCGCCATCCCCACCCCCTTCTCCCGTCCTAGAACTCAGTGTGCAAGGGCGCGTAAAAATGCAATTTCAACAAGTTTCACTTTGATGTGCACATTTCTTGGCCCCAAACCCCACGAGAAACAGGACCTTTCTACATCTTGAGCTTCTCCCACCTTGGGCTGGGAATTTCCCTTTAAATTAAAAGTTAATGCAAAAGAAAATTATTTTTAATGAATAGAAAACAGCCCGAAAATCGCCACATTAATAAACCAACCCTCGACCCTTCACCCCCAACTCCTCCTCTGGTTTATCAGTGTGTTTCGGTGTCGATTCGCTTTATTGCTGAGTAAGCTGCAAAGAAAAATGGAAAACATGAAAGAAATAGAAGGTGTGTGAGGTTTGTAAACTGTGTCAATTAAGTACCGAGCTCGACTCTGATTCAAGGAGCACAGGCAATTAAAAGCACTGCATTCTCTGCAAAGGGATAAGCCGTGTCTAGGTGTCACCCAGAGAGCATGAAACAGGTTAAAGGGACGGATGTGGGAGAGATGATAATTTCAGTGAATGCACGTTGCACTCCTTCAAAGCGGCTGCCAGCTAATGACACTAATTATCCTCTTAATCTTTTATTCAAATTGTGTGACGCCATTGTCAAAGTCGGAATCCGATGCTGCTTTCCGACTGCCTCCTCGGTCTCCTCCACAACTTCACCCTCACCCTCCTCACCCTGCTCTGGCAGCGAGCGTCTGCGGTTGCAGTGTCACGTGTGTGCGGCGAAGCCATTCAGACAATCGCAGGTATTATAATTATGGTGGATAGGCAGGCGGGCAGCAGGAGGAATTTACTGGGGCACGCCAGAAGGAGAAGAAGACTTGTGAACGAGCCAAAAGTTTCTCAGGCGACGGCAAAGTTGGAGCTGTGCAAGGCGTGTGATATGAAAGACGGCCAAAGTTCGACGGAGCAGGACTTGGAACCGTAACCAAGTTGGATGTCCTCTTTATCTGAGCAAAGCACCGTGCTAACAGAAGGGACTAGTGAAATTAAAGATGCTTCCAGGATGTCTTTTAAATTTCGCTAAAAATGCCAATCGAAAAGTTGAACTCTCTCAAAACGTGAATCACATCCGTTCTCAATCAGAATTGAATTAATTAAGCTTGTCACAAGTGCATTTCTCATTCCATTTGCGGTTACAAGAACCCACTTGCAACTCCTCTGTCACCGTTTGTATCCTTTCATCATTGTTCCGGGCTGAGTGACATTGTTCTTTTCCTGTACTTGTGCATTTTTAATGTGAGTCGTTTTGAGGTTATGTTTGTGTATTTTGTTTAGTCTGTGAGGAATACTCTAAATGAATGAAAAACAAGACCAAGGTGCAGAGTTAAGAGGTAGTTGCAGCACCTTGCCTCTAGTTATATTCTCTACTGCTTCGGAGAGAGTTGTGTAGTTTGTCAGCGGAAGGCGGAAAACGGAATACATAAAAGCAAAGGAGCTCGGTTTGAGTCACTTGGAGAGTCTAGGAAGTAAGCGGGGTGCATAACAATTTCAAATTCAAAAACAAAATTAAACTGTTCAGGAAAATGGCTTAAGAATTGGGGAAGTTCTTTGCCGAGCCAGGAATGGAAGGGAGCTAACGAAAAATGCTTTTTCTTGTTCTATAATTGGATTTGAAAATGTTTTAAAAATCGGGTGAGCCCCTCTGCTTCTATTGCATTGCACTTAGACGCACATTCTCATACGCGTCTTTGCCTTTGTCCTTCACTCAGTCTTGCCTCCGCCGGAAACACAACATTCAACATCCGCAACAGACGCACAGTCTGTTTCAAAGCACGAGGGGAAGAGGGTTGTGAAGGAGAGTAAATAGTGTTTGCGACTTTTAATGCAAAGCGAGACTAAGCCTGATCCCATGGAGTAAATGATGCAACATAAAGCAGACGACTAGTAAAGAGCTAGGGAAAGATGGTAGTGAGGCAGTGGCAACAATGAAAGCGGATGAAGAAATTTAATTTTACGTCTTTTTAACTCGAACAGCTCGTCTTTCACTGCCAGGATCGGGGTCAGAGATTAGGGCTCTCAAGCTGGTTACGAGTTACACAAAGCAAAGCGAATGACGATGATGGTGATGATGTTTTTGATGTCTCGCCTCCAATCGAGTTAGACAGCACTTGACACCTTTTATTATTTGAACTCATTTTATCCTCCTCTCGCCCGCATGCCAGTCGCACATTTATTTACACCACCAGAGTGATACAAGCGATTGACGCCACTTGCATTGTTGTCTGCTGGTGACGGATTCGATCTCGATTATTATTGTGTCTTGGGTATTGTTTACCGAAATTCATTCACCCTCTGCCAACCCGGTGCCACCCTCAGTTGTTGCGTTGTCAAGGAAATCAATTTCCGTTGAAGTTGAAAGGTAGATGCAGGTGGCAGGGAAGGAAACAGAGCCATCAACTTGCGGAAAAGTAAACAGAAATGCACCAAGTTTGCACAGCAGTAGAAAATGATAGAAACTGCGCGGACTGAGACTCCAAGGGGAACTTCTAACAAAGCAAATTGTGAAATAAACTTTCTCCTTATGCCTGAAGTGCATCCGCAACCCAATCTCATCCTGATTCTTCTCACATTCTCATTCGCCTCGCATTCGCAGGGCTGGAGGCGAATTTGTTCTAAGTCCACGAGGGAGCCATTAACACATACGCAATGCACTTCACCGTCCCCGTCCCGGCAGATGTGCACGAACTGGAGTTCTCCTGGCAAAGTCTCATCGCTTATCCAGTAAGTAACCCCCTTCCCCTCCTCACTCTCATCTAACTTGCAATTTGATTTGCACTCCATTAACTGGCTCCTTTCCGACCAGGACGCACTGGGCACACCCACGCTGACCATTCCGCACGAGGGTCTGGTGCCGCAGGAGATCGAGTCCTTTCTGGTTTACCTGCCCTGCACGGGCAATGCCAGCCTCCAATTGCCTGTGAATGTCAACATGGTAGTGCAAGGACCTCCCCGCTTCAACGATACCCGGCTCCACTTCAAGCGCAACAAGATCTGTGCCAAAGGTAAGCTCAAATCCCAACACTCTCACTCACTTTGTCATCCTCACATATCCTCGTTTCACTTATTGCCATTGCAGGCATCTCACCAGAGCCGAACCAGTCGCCAGCCCCAGCCCACGCCCCTTCCCAGGGACCCGCTCTGATGAGCGCCGCTGCTTGTGCTTTGGGTCTGGTTCTCGCCGTAGGCCTCGTGGCTAGCATGATGTATGTGCGAGCTCGCAAACAGCTGCGCCAGGACTCGCTGCAGTAAGTCCGATTGATTGGCCCATCAATTCAATTATCTATCCGCTTATTACACTAACCCACTCTTCTCTTCCCCTTTCCATTAGTACCAGCTTCACTACAGCAGGTTATGGCAGTCATCAGAACGTATTTATTCGCCTTGATCCTCTCGGACGACCGCCGAGTGCCACCGGCTCCTACGCGACCATCGCCAGCCTCAACAAATATCCGGTGGAGACCAAAAAGTCGTGCAGCATATTTGACCGTAAGTCATCCATTCCCTCTCTCCTTACAATCCAATATTATGTTAGTCATCGAACACAAACTACTTATTTCCCTACAGGTTTCCGCACCTCGCCCACGCCCACACCCTATGCCACCGCCCTGCTACCAATGGGCGACCAGACCGGCGAGACCATTTACTCGAAGCCAGAATCAGTCTGTCCCTCGAGGATATCCTACTACACCTCCTCGCAGCTAACCCAGGTGAGTCCCAATCTATCCCATCTCTCTCTCTCTCTATTAATCTGATGCCACACGATTTCCCTCCTGGGGGTTGACTGGCCTCAGGTAAATCAGTGCCTTTGATATGTTGCGACACGTGCCATGTGCCAGGCACAAATGGAAATGAATCCTGTTGATGCTCAACCTGCAGTGGGTTGGTCGGTTGCCTTGGCCACCAGTGCCAATTCTCTCCACTGAGCTCTACTCCAGTGCCAATTTGTGGCACTCACCAGACGATTGCTCCCAAGGCTGCAGCCATATCCAATACCACACTCGAGCCACCTTTCCTCGGCGATAAAAATTAAATTCTAATTTATATTTACGAGCTGATAAAGCTCCCGAAGTGCGTTAAACTCGAAACAACAGCCATTCATAAATATGCGACTCTCCCTTTTACTCGACAGGGTGCCAGGATGCCAGGCTGACAGGGTTGCCAGCTGCCTGGCTTCCAATGGGGTTGGGGCAAGTTTTGCGTGGTGCTCACGTACGTTGTGCTGCGACCCACAAACCCATTGCCGACAGAGGTAAATTACATAGATACGAGTTCTCTTACGAGAGTGGGAATTTGACAGAGTTGGGGGAAGCATGTGAGTCTGTTTAGATAAGCGAAAGGTGCTTCACAGTCCCAGACAAATAAAGATAGGCAACTCTTGCTCTTCATCTTCCTTCCTTTGTTGTTCTTCCAAATGAGATGTTCGCTGAGTGCAATTTAGGAAACTAAAGTTAAACTAACCGAAAGCCACAACTAAAACCCCAAGACCAGCTATCAAACATCAAGCAAGCATTGTATACACGAATCCCTCAAATTAATTTAATGATAGTCCACAAATCTTTTTACACATTCCCTCACTCATTTGCGACTCTCCTCTTAACCTCCTCTTCCCTCGCTGACATTTTAACTTCTTGGCTTTGGCAAATCTGTCCCAAATTAGAATAAATTATTTAGCAGCTTCTTTGCTGTTGCTTTGACAAAAACTTTGCACAGACCCAAGAGGAACCAACGTTTACATTTTTCCTAGACAACAAAGTCAGCCACCCCACCTCTTATTTTCTTCCACTTTGCCGCCATCATCATGATTGTTTGGGCCATTTTCGTCACCATCTTCAAACGCCATTTCCATCGACGCATAATTAAATATTCAATTTCCATGGAGACTCTTCCGAATTTTTATTTGCCACTTATTCTTCAGCATTTCTCCATCTGATTCCTGTCGCTGTCCTGGCTTTCGTTTGGCCTCAGCTGTTTGCTCAAACGATTTCTGTTTGTTTAGACTTCAATTTCATACTCATTATGGCAACCGTTTCGAGCCATTTGACTGAGGAGCAGAAGGGCGAGGAGGAGCAGCAGTGGAGCACATGAACAACCACAAACATGCCCAGTGAAAGGCACTTCCAAACATAGATATGTGTGATATCGGGATGTCTGTGATAATACACATCGCCAAGAGTCATCCTCGTATCGCAGCGAAGTATGCGACAGGAAATTAAATGAATTTCAACAAAAGCGGAGCCCCAAAATTGCATGTGGCTCTGTCTGATGAGCTCGAGGAGTTTGGGTTGTTTGCCATAATTATTGCTGTTCTCTTGTTATAACCTCCCCCATTATCCAACCCCTGTTACAGACGCATGTGCCTGTTTGTGAGAGCGTTAAGCGAAGTGAAGAGGCAGAGGGGAGATTCACTCATTTAGTCAAACAATTATATCCAAGTGCATACACTGAAATTTTGTCGGCCCTGATCTGCTCACTTGTGTGGAAATATCTCATTTGTGTGTGGCTTTCCCTACCCATTCCGTCTCCCGCTCTATTCTAGTGGCAAGCACTCCCTTTGGTTTCTATTAAATCAGTCTATAAATGTTGCCCAAATTGCTTTAATGTGCAGCGAAAGTTTAGCTAACGGCAGCTACAACAATTACAGCACTTGGAAAAGCATGGGCGAAGCAAGGGGAGGGTTGGTGGGTGGTAGGGAGGCAGTAGGGTAAATAACAATAAAAACAGCAGTGAACGGAAGCCAGACTACAGCTGTTGAAACATGACTTTGTGCTTGTTAAGAAACACTTGCAAAATATTATTGCAACAGCAGGGGGCAACTAACTGAGGGGCGCAGAGAGCTGAGAGGAAGTCGGAACTGAATCCAAGTTAGACTACACATCATGTTTAGGCAGCAACAAAAATCGGCAAAGCGAAACAAACATTGAAAGACTTTAGGATATTGGATCAGGACTAAACTCAGATGGAGATGAGGATAAGTTATAGAGGGGGAGGGGATTGAGTGGCTGCAGCAGTTGTAGATGTCAAGCACATGACGTGAATGGGTTAGAAGATAGCACAAGATATACCTCAGCGGCACGCGACGCAGCAGAATCTCATCATTTGGGTGCAAAGTTAAAGAAGTGCGTGAGCAACCCAAGCGAAACATTGTAGCAAAGAATAGGAGAGAACATAGAGCAAAGTTGGAAATTAATTTCCATGGAGCACGCCCCGGCACAGAGTATTTTATGGAGATTACGAGAGAGAGATTCGTGAAACCTAAACAGGTGCTAATTAAAAATGTTGTCGTCGCCTCATTAAAGAAATTTGTAAATCAACCTGCAAATGACGCGCGCAGCATGCGAAAAGTTAAGCCTGGGCCTTAACAGTGGCAACGAGAAGAGGAAGGGCAACGGGAAGTTGTACTGAGAACTGTCCCCCTTTGGGGCATCTGGGGTAAATTGGGTGCGGCACGTACGCCGTTAATGGATTTCTCAGTGTTGTTCTTTTGATTAAAACGCATTATTTACATTT
>JAWNMU010000622.1:0-38863 GCA_035043665.1 Drosophila quasianomalipes | reverse complement strand
GCTGCTGTGAGGTTTCTGAAGTCAGGGGTCTTAGACTCTGGAGGCAAGTTCAGGAAGCAACTCCCTGGAACTTGGGAGGCTAGGCCTCGGTGTCGTCCCAGTCCGAGTATCGAAGGGACTCCAGCCTGTGGGCCAAGGCGCACGACAAGGTGTCCGCCATTTGCATGTGTCGGTAGCAGCCCAATGAGAGGATCCATCCGTTTGACATCTCTCCATTACAACAGTGCCACTTCCTGTTGCTGATGCTGATGAATTCCTTGTCGATGGGTCTGGATCACGGTTTGTGACAAGTCCAGGTACAAGTCATAAGAGTAATCCTCATCCCTTGCTCCATCCCCCTCTCCCACTACCTTCCCAACACTGTCGGCATTCTCCGAGAATGGGGTCCTCGAAATCAAGTCTTCCTCTGTAGCCTGTTTGACTTGCACTTGGTGTCTCACCATGATAGCACAGCGATATGCAAGGGTTAATGGTAGAGGGCAACTCCCCGAGTTGCCGACAGGCTCACTGCCGACAGCGGTTGGCGGGGATGACAGCGTGGAGATCGTCAGTGTTCCTGACATCAATATAAGGGCAGTTTGGCAAGAATGTCAAATTCGTAGTCCTCTATATTCGAGCTCGTTGAATCCAGCTCCGTAGTAAGTGTTGCAAGAAAGACCCCGGGCCACGTCCTCGCGGCTTCCCAAGTGCTGAGTAGAGCAGGAAGGGACGGTCTGTCTCGGGAGGACCCTTGTACACTGATGTAGAGAAAATGTTGCAGAGTGTTCACAGCATGGGGATCTGACGCCCCAGAGACTCAGTCTGGGGACGGGTCCCATAACCCGTTGGGGCCCTGCAGGGACTCGGATGTCCAGAAGATGGACAGAAGGAGGCGCAGCGGTGGAGCGAGGGGGCAGGTAGGCGAGAAGAGAGACAAGGGGTGGAAGGAAGACAGCGGGGAGGCAGATGCCTGAGCGTGCTCTCCTGGGGGAGGCAAAGGTAGAGCCCACCGGAGACGTTCTCAGGTACTGAGTGAACACGGAGTGTCCGGTAGGTGTAGTATCTGTTCTTCGTAGCACAGAGAAGCCGAGAGTCTCTCAGTGGGTCGGCCAGGCAGACGTTGCCTGCAGCGTCTGATTGTGAGAAATGATCTAGAGCTGTGTCTCTCTCCTTGGAGGTTTCAGAGTTCGAGGCAGAAACCGTTGGCAATGTCCTCACAAAGCAGAGAGAACATTTCCCATTTCCAAGGGACAGGAAGAGTCTTCTCAATAGTCTTGAGTGTGTCTCCCAGATGGGGATGCTAAGTGCTGGGAAGTGTCAACTGCCACTCCATCGGGCCCGGCAGCCCAGTTGAAGCTTCCCATGGGGTTGAGTCACGAAAATTTCCATGTCCTCAGCCTCAAGAGAACTCCACGGCCTCAGCTCAGATCAGGAGGTAGACATCGGGGGAAGCGTGTCTCCTCGACGACTTCTCCTCTTCGGGATCCTGGCTTCCGGATAACGAGTGGGTCACGTTCTCACGACGGGGTTCAAGAGACGAACTTGTCAGCTGGCTGTTCACAGTGCTCGAGGAGAGTCTCGAAGACAGAGTCTGCCCAATCTGATGGCATCATGTAGGAGTCGCAGTTCTTGCTCCAGATGATGCGTCCCTAAAGCAGACGTCAAGAAGCTGAGCCTTTCTTGTACTTCTGGAGCAACTAGCGGGCAACAACAAAGAGAGTGTCTGTCGAGGAGGAGGAAAGAAGGAGGAAGCATTGGTTCTTCGGTCTGGCGAGCTCGGCGGAGAGCTCTTGGGTGGAGACCTCGGCCACTCGCGCCAAGGCATTTTCCGTTCCAGACTTCGTCGGCAGCGGAAGCGAGTGTTTCCAAGTTATTCCTCATGTGCACTGAGTCGAAGTCAACAAGTGCGTCCCGGGCACAGAGTCTGAACAGTCTTGCTAATGCCTCAAATTCACCAAGATCACAGAAAATACCGTTGGGGTGGTCGAGAATAAGAGCATGGGGCCGCCCTTCTCCCTCCACGGTGTGGAGAGAGAAGAGGTCGCTGAAGAACCCACGACGACGGCGGAGGTGCTGGAACACGGAGATTACGGATGGACGAAAGAGTTTTGTACTCGTTGACTCGGGTCTCATTTTCCGGCAACTTGGTGGGGCTCTTCACAGGATATAAAACTAACGTACTCTTTCACGTTGCGAGGGAAGGGGATTAGTGGTGAACTTGCTTGGCACGGTTCCCTCCCTATGGTCTCTTCGCAAGCTCACAGGTCGAAGACCCCGACAGCATCAGGAGTAGTTCCCGTCGGCTCCTCCCGCATTTCCGAGAACGAAGTTCGCGGTGTTCATGTTGGGTACTCGGAAGGAACTCATCGTGTATTGTTGGGCAGCCGTTTCCCCAATTGGTGAACTGGGTGAAGGCAAATACAGCAGCGTCAGCGCTTCTCACCAGAGTCATAGACAGAAGCCGGGCAGGTGCAACCCACACCGTAGGAAGTGCCAGGGCCTTCTCATCCCCCTCGAGCATAATTCGTTCTTGTGAGATCATCGAATTCTGTGCATGTTGGTTTCATCGTCTCGGTGTCGGCCAAATCGTCGACTTCCCGGGAAGCAGCAATGTCGTCGCCTGACTTGCATCAGAATCGCCTTGCATGATGAGTGGCCACCCTCACGGTCAGGTCCCCGCGGTTGTTCGCGGTATTCGGAGGGGAACGATTGCCATCACACTCGTCCTCTCCCGGTAGCCCTACCTTCCATTTTACCAGCGGAATATCCTCCGACTTCGACATCAAGGAAGATCCTCTTGTCTTCCCGATGTACAACTGGGGTTTCCTTCACGGAAGTAGTTACTGAACTTGATCATATTTTCCGAGCGACTCTCGTGGCATCCACAATTGACGTACTCACCATTTTCTGATCAAATGTGGGCGCTTGAACACACGGTCCAACTCGTTAGACTCCTCCAATTCTCCAAACTATTATCTTCCCGATGGCTCTGATGATTTGCTCTCTTCGGTCTCATCTCCTCGGTTGCTCCCCGTTCTCTCGGCAAATCCTCAGAATTTCGAATTGCTGAACGCCGCAAAATGAGTGGTTGGTGATGTGGGAGGCCTTATGAGCGAATTCCTCTGTCATCCATGGCAGACATGTAAAAGTCTCAAGAGTGTCAAGAGACTCGTCCTGCAGAGCAGAAAAATCGAGCTTCTCGAATCTCGTCGTCGTGGTGGCGGTCGATGTTGGGCGCCCGATGCCACTTTTGACTCCAATGCGATTCTCGTAGTCAAAATTACTCGGAGACGAGGGTCCGTTTTCGTTCACCTGCTGAGAATCTTGTTCTCGACGGGAAATGGTAACGTTGTCACTGTAGAGGATGTCGAAGAGAAGGCTGCTCTCCGGGCGGCCGGCGTAGACATGGTCGATGCTCTGCGTCATCCGGGGACAATTACCTTGTTGGAAGTTGGTCGAAAGTTGTCACGCGCTTGCTTGCCCTGGCCGAGGTCGAGCTGCATCTCGTCGCAAGATCGTTACTTCATCCATCTCTTCAAACACGGCGCCAGCGAGGGAATGGCGGTGGCAACAGCCTCTTCCGGCGATCATGCTTCTTGTGACAGTCAGTATCTCCTCTGCGCTGTCGGCGGAGAACTCGTCGAAGAGGTCGCTCATGCTCACCCACCTGCACTTGAGCACGTAGGGTGACCGAGACGCTTGCAGCGTGAGGTGACAGGTCCATGAAGAGCGAAGAAGGTGCTGGGCGGAGGGCGGGAATACATGGGCTCAGGATGCTGCGGTGAGCAGTCTCTAAGAGCAGCAGCGACGTCATGAGGAGTGTAGTCACGATGAACGTCGCCATCCTGTGAACTTTTCGAGGACCCTGTGGCTAAGGCGTCCTTTGCTCTCACGTCGAACCGTGGTCGAATCTCGTCTCCCTCCCATCTCTGAGGACCTTCCTAACATAGAAGCAGCGAAGAGCATGTCGTAGATGCTCTGGAGGAAGGCGCAAGCTGTAGTCAGAGAAGTCATGAGAGTGTAGATCCTTCTTAGCATCGTCGGGGGAGCGGGCCCCTCATCCGGATCCCTCTCGTGGTCTCCCCGCCATCTCCATCTTCCCAAAGTCCCCGGTTTTTCAAAGTCCATCCGTCGTTACCGACTCCCCGAGGGCTGCACCTACAGTGACACGTCACTGTCGTTCTCGTCAATCCAGATTCAACAGCTCCTTCCTCGTCCTTGTCGAAGTGCTCGTCGTTATGCCAGCATACTAAATGACAATAAGACGGCAGAGCCAAATCTCTCGTGGTCGACCTCTTCATCTCTCGATTAGGTTCTTGATGGTGGAAGGTATTTGAATCCTCCACAACGCTCTCTGCTCTTCTGCCGTTTTCGAGCCTCTCCCTGCCTGCCGTTCCTGCTTCCACTCTTGAACACTGTTCTTGGGAAGCCTTCTTGTGGTTTCTGAATACACGAACGGCAATCTCTGGTAATGTCCCAACTCCCAGTCCTGAACTTCCATGCCTGCTCGGAAGTCTGTACTGTCAAATCTGTACTTAGGCATTCTTCTTCTTCTCGTTGAAAGTACTCGAGCACAGCTCGCTGAGAGCAGTAGAGAACGGTGCACTGATGCTGGCAGTAGTGAGTGCAGTTCACGGCCATCTGCTTCAGTTCAAGGCAGCAACAATATCTCATGACTTGAGAGCTCCTCGTTCTTGTAGTCGGAAAACAAGTTTAAACTCGATGAGGTTGGAGAAATGTTCAATAACTCAAAATGTGTGCTGGAATACAGTGCTGTGGGCCCCCCTCTTCGTTAGTGCCCATGGCATTGCTTAGGGAGTCAGCCTAGTGGAGACTGACAACGACATCTTCCCAGCTCGATGCTGTCTCCCCTCTGATCTCTGAACTGGGACGTGAGCTCAGGCTTAAGAAACACAGCCTTACTGGTAGTACTCCCTTCGAATTCTCGGCCTTACCGTATCGGTTAAGAAGAAGCTCACGAAGCTGCTGGAGAAGAGACTTCTCTCTGATGTTGCGCTGGTTCCCGGGGAGCGAAGTAGTCGGACTATTACCTGTTGGTAAGTAATGGGAGGTTGAAGAGCGCGTCCTCGTCCATGGAGGGTGTCGATGGGAGTGTCCAGCATCCTGGTCTCGATGTCGATGTCGATTCGGGTTCTTCGCTCATGGATCTTTTCAGAGCTCCTCGGTCTTCATCTCAACGGATCCCAGTCGTTAGCTCCATGGCCTTCACCTTCTCCCCACAGCAATCCTCAGCCCCGACTCAGAGCTCTTGGGGAGTAGCCAAATCATCAGGTCCAGCCTTCAAGGTGGCAGCCCAGCTCCTTCCCATCTTGTCGGTGGTGACCATGGAGCTCCTCACCTAGCTTCATCAGCCCGAGTTACCTTTTCACAAATATGTCGGAGATGTATAGAAGTCGGCAGCTCCTTAACGGGACAGGCCAAATGGGTTCTGGTGCAGAAAAGTCGTCTTTGTCGATAACCTTCATAGGTGTGGACCTCTTCCGGGGATCTCCTTGCCAAATGGAGCTGACAGGCTGTCCGGCTGGCAATGGGGATTCACTGGCAGCTGCACATCCTTGCCATCACTGCCTCATCCCAGCTCTTCTTTTCTCCGTCTGGCTCATCGAGAAATCGTCGGTCAGTCTCCAAAATTGTCAAACGAGCTGGCAGGTTCTGGCGTTCCTGAGTTCTGCGCTTCACGGGGCCGATAACACACCTTCCCAATAATGGAAATGATACCTATGCCTCTCCAAGGAATTCCCAGAAGACTCTCCGATGTCGCCAGCTCTGAACACTTGGCCTGCAAGAGTTCTTGCCTCGAGCAGCCTCCCAACGTTGGCAGCGGCTTGTTTCGTTTCCAGTCTTGATCTTTGTTAATCTTTCTCTACTGTCCATGTCATCATAACCATCATCCAGACTTAACGCTCCACGTTCACTGTTCTTCTCGTCGACATCAGAGCATATCTCTCTCTCTCCCTCCTCTCGCTCTGCGTCTCCGTCGTTACCGCCATCTGAAGCTGGCAGTGCAGTTCTCGGCTGTGGTTGGCCTCCTTCCTGTAGTCCATGTTCTAGATGGCACCAGTTACGAAATAGGTTGGCAATCTAGAGCTTCGCCCTTTCCCTGAGAAGTAATGCGGGACTTGGAGATGAAGGTTGGAGGGTGTTGCCACGTTGGCGTTCAAGACTTCCGTACACCATGTCCGGTTCTTGATGAATTTCCCGAGTTTCCTCGAACACCTTCGGGGAGCCCTTCGAGAGAAGGCTCATCAACAACTTTTTGATGCTTCCAATTGAAGTCCCAACTACTGAATCTTACCGCCATTCGACAGTTTTCCCACGATTATGGATCAAACTGATCTGTCATTAGTTTGCGTGACTGGACGTGAAAGGACGCGAGTGAGTTTTCTCCTGGTTGCTGACTAATGCGCATGATGGGGTCCATGATTGTGTGCATCATTTGCTCAGGGTCTCATCTCATCCATTCCTAGTTTACCATCGTACTGAATCCTGGTACGCAGAGAAGAGGTACTGAAGGAGCGTATCTCCTCTCTCCTCCTGCTTCTTAGCCATCTTAATAACATCGAAGAGAATGAGTAGAGGGACGGAAAGTACCTGGCTAGATAATTTCCGCCATCCTGAATTTTAATTCATCTCACAGAGGGTGGAAAGCGATCGAAGACGTGTAGGGTCAGAAGAGTCCTCCATCAAGAGCAGGAGAGCATCGAGGGGGGTGAGCTTTCAATTCCATGAGTCAAGAAAATCAACAGATCTGTTCGAGTCCTATACTCCCATTGCCGTTGTGGTGACGTGAAGTAACAGATGTCAATATACGGTAATACATTCTGTACGCAAGGAAATAGTGCTATGCATGAAACAATATAAAGGGGAGGATATTGTGTGGAGAATGTTACGTACTCAGTTAATGTTAACCCGGGGTCGGGTGCAGCAGAAAAAAGTAGCATAAGTAATGAGGGAAGGTTGTCAGACACATTCCGGACGAACAATATGCCAACGTCGTGGAAGAAATCTTCAACAATATATGCCAATGCTGAAAAGTATCTCGGCACGTGAATATAAATGTTGCTGTGTATACCGTCATTAAATTATTTACCAATCTAGTAATTTCCAAATGGCCTAACATTTGGCAGATTGCACATACTGCATTTGCTTGCTTCAATAGTTGTTTCAGTATACAGTTGTGTGATCTTCATTGCTCAATAGCTTTATCAAATTCAAATGGCTGATTTCTCTGCAATGTTTAATTTCAACATGAATATAATGAATGATTGAAGTGTTAATGGAAGAATGGATGTAGCAGAAGAAATGAAATTTGATATAAAATGCTTAAAATGATGGTATAACAAACAACATACTGCTGATTTCCTCGGTTAATAAGTGGACATATTGTTTGCAGGCCTGTGTGACAGCAAAAGTATTACACTCGGACATAAATAGTGACAAAGTTGGTTTGTCGGTGGTGCGGAAAAATGAGCGCATGACAGTAGGAATGTATTGTTCAAAATTAAAAAATGTAAAAATATAAAAGTAAACGGAGAAATAATTAGATAAATATATGATATAGTTATATTCGGCAGTTAAAAGACTAGCAATACTACACTTATGTACAGTAGTCACAAAGGGGATACCCCAGGTATTTCACCATTATCTGATTATTTATGAATATATATACATTTATGGATAATGCAGGGAATTTCTCACAAATGTGTATATTGATCACTTTTTGAATATAAATGTGAATGTTCACATCCTGTTTATTGCCCTTTATGATATCGTCAGTGTTCATTCTACAAGTTTTTATTTTTACCAATTTGGGACATCTTTTTTGTCCGGATTGTGGTTTTCTTTCTTTTTTTTTGAGAATACAATTGGGAATAATCTTGGTTTTGGATTCTCGTATGTTTTACAATTGAGCATAATATTGTTGTATACGTCAGTGTAGTGCAGATTGCATAGATTCTCTTCACAATCTTACGAATTGCAGTGTACTACATGTAATGAGCATGATGATCGGATATGAATTTCAAGACACTGGTTAAATGCGTACTGTGGTCGTTGATCTAATATAGATGTACAAAATGCTCAGCATTACAGCAGTAATGAAGAATCCATGCTGTAATGGTTTACAAGATAATAAAATGTAAACCATTACAGCATATGGATTCTTCATTGCATATATAATGCTAATTTCTTGTACATCTATATAGATCCAACAACCACAAATACATTTAACCAGTGTCTTGAAATTCACAATATCCGATCATCATGCTTTCATTACATGTAGTACACTGCAATTCATAAGATTGTGAAGAAAGAAAAAAAACCACAACAGATCTATGCAATCTACTATACTACACTGACGTATACAACAATATCTATTATACTCAATTGTAAACAGTTTTTGTCATTGCTCACGGAATCAAAATTAAGATATTATTCCCAACATTTTCTACTGTTCTCAAAAAAAAAGAAAAGAAAACCACAATCTCGGACAAAAAAGATTACATACAAGAACAATTTTTAAAAATAAAAACACAACCAAGCAGAACACTGACGATATAAAGCAATAAGTAAAGGGCAATAAGTAGGATGTGAACATTCACATTTATATTCAAAAAGTGATCAATATACACATTTGTGAGAAATTCCCTGCATTATCCATAAATGTATATATATGCATAAATAATCAGATAATAATTAGAAATACCTGGGGTACTTATCCCCCTTTGTGACTACACAACACATAAGTGTAGTATTATCGTTCTATTACACCTTGAGTCTTTTAACGACATGCCGAATATAACTATATCATATATTTATCTAATTATTTCTCCGTTTACTTTTATATTTTTATTTTTTAATTTTGAGTAATCTAATTTCTTCACAGCCGCATTCCTACTGTCATGCACTCATTTTTTCCACACCACATTTCGTGCTTTGTCACTATTTTATGTCCGAGTGAATGCCCCCTTTATACTTTGCACAATCATTTTAGATATACAAATGTGTAATCACTTATTAACCGAAAGGAAATCAGCAGTGTTTTGTTTGTTATACCATCATTTTAAGCGTATCATCCGATTTCATTTCTTCACACATGCCTACATCCATTCCTTCCATTACACCTAACACTTCAATCATTTCATTATAATTCATGTTGAATTAAACATTGCAGATGAAAATCGGTAAACTCAACCGATACTCTCAGTTTGATAAAGCTGGTGAGTTGCGAATGAGGATCCGCGAAGAAGCGGCTCGGAAGCAACTCATCAAGCAAGCTAGATCTCGCGGAGATGTATGTGCAGTCTGCCAAGAAGCAGGACCGTGCGGAGTTGATTACTAGGTGAGTAAATGGGGTTGTGGCGATTAAGCATATACGTTTGCTTCGTAACTATAATACGCGATTAAACCGAAGATGCTTTTTCTGTTGCTAACGATTAACATATATTATTTGAATTTCTTCCACGGCGTTGGCGCTCACAGTGTTCGTCAGATGATGTCTGACAACCTTCCTCCCTCGGTTATCTTGCGCACTCTTGCTGCCTCCCTTCCCGAGGTTAACGTGAGCAAGAAGTACAAGTACGTAACATTCTCCACACAATATCCTCCCCTTTTATATTATTTCATGCATAGCACTATTTCATATACATTTTCATTCCGCGTTTACTGTGCGAATACATTACCGGTATATTGACATCTGTTACATTGTACTTCACGTCATACAACTGTACATCGGCGGATAACATGGGAATTATAGGACCAGTTTGGATCGTATTGATTTCTTGACTCATGGAATTGAGCTCACCCCCCTCGATGCTTCTCCTGCTGCTCTTGACATGGAGGACTCTTCTGACCCCGACAACCTTCCCCGTCTTCGTCCTTTCACCCGCGATGAGATGAACAAAATTCTTCAGGATGTGGAGTTGTCTGAGGGAATGATTGACCAATACAACCAGGTACTTTCCGTCCCTCTACTCATTCTCTTCGATGTTATTAAGATGGCTAAGAGGCAGGAGAGAGTCGAGAGATACGCTCAGTACCTCTCTCTGCGTACCAGAGGATTCAGCCACGATGAAGCAAACTTGGGAATGGCATTGGTGGATGAGGCTGAGGACCACAAGACTTTGGAGAAACAGATGATGCACAAAATCATGGACCCCATCATGCGCATTGTCGAGCTTGACTTCCCCAAGGGAAGCCAGGAGGGAAAGCTCGCTCGCGTCCTTTCCTTCTTCTCCTGCGTCCTCCGTCACGCCTTGAAGCTTGACAGATCCAGTGATCCCCGTGTCGTGGAGCTGGCTCAGGTCTTCGAGGAGGAGATGGCAAGATTCAGTAGTTCTAGACCTCAGACTGGAAGCATCAAAGAGTTCATTGATGAGCCTTCTCTCGAAGGACTCCCCGAAAAGATGTTCGAGAAGCTCCCCTTCACCAAGGAGGAGTTCATCAAGAACCAGGATGTCGTCCCCGAGGATGACAATGAGACTGTGCAGGTCTTGAACGCCAACGTGAGCAACACCCTCCAATACTTCATCTCCAGAGTCCACGAGTCCAGGAACCTCCCTCTCCAGGAGAGAAAGGACGAGCTCTACCACGTTGCCAACTCTCTTCGTAACTTTGTGAATGGTGCCATCCTAGAAGACATGGACTACAGAGCGAAGGCCAACCACGAGGACGCTTTGGAGGAACTCACTGCCGAGCACGAGGTGGCTGACAACGACGAGGACGCAGAGCTTGAGAAGGAGGAGGAGGAGAGAGATATGCTCTCTGATGTCGACGAGAAGAACAGTGAGAGCGATGGAGACGTTAAGTCTGAGGATGATGGTTATGATGACATGGACGTGAAGAAAAAGATTAACAAGATCAAGGCTAAGAGAGCAAAAGAACAAGCCGCTGCCAGCCAAGATTGGGAGAACCCTCGCTCGAGGTACTTTGCCTTGGATGAAGATGACGTTTTCCCCGAGCACTTCGAGGAGGATATTGAGGTTAAGGAGGATAAGAAGACCTCTTCCCCTCAGACCAAGTGTTCAGAGCTAACGACATCGGAGAGTCTTCTGGAGATTCCTTGGAGGACTTCGATATCGATTCCATTGTGGGAGAGGATGGTGTTATCGACCCCGTGAAGCTTGCCGAACTCAAGCTCCCTGAGAACGCCAGAACCTACCAGCTCGTTTACTCTGACCTTGACGAGCCTTTGGAGACTGACTACGACGATTTCTCGATGAACCCTGAGACGGAGAAAGAGAAGGATAAGGATGAGAACGGTGATGAGCAAGAGGATGTCTTTACAGCTGCCAATGTAAGTGAGATCCCCGTTGCCGAGCAGTTCGGATTCATCAACACCAAACCCTACATCAGCTCCGGCCCCGAGCTTTGCAAGGAGATCCCCGGAGGATACACCTATGAGGTTATCGACAAAGACGACTCTGCCAAGTTGTCCGTCCCTACCCCCCCAACACTATCCGTTTCGTTAAAGAGGCTGCCGACTCTTATATCTCCGACGCTGTGAAGGGAATGCTCGAGGATGACAAAGCTAAGATTGAGGAGCTCCGTGAGCTCACCACCGACAAGACTTCGGCGGAGGAGAAGGAGCGTATCGCCTTAGACGACCACAGAAAAACTGGACCTGATGATTTGGCTACTTTCCCCAAGAACTCTGAAGTCGGGGCTACTTTGAGGATTGCTGAGGATGAGGAGAAGGTGAAGAAGTATGGAACTAACGACTGGGATCCCGTTGAGGGAGATGAGGCCGAGGAGCTCCTGAGAAAGATCCGTAACGAGGAGCAGATCGACATCGACATCGAGAAGACCAGAATGCTGGACTACACTCCCATCGACGCCCCCTCCATGGACAGAGATATGCTCTTCAACCTCCACGACCACCTCACCAACGGAGACAACTGGTCCGACTACTTTGATAAGGTCCTCGCTCCCCCCAAGAACCAGCACAACATCACTAAGAGAAAGTCTCTTCTCCAGCAGCTTCGTGAGAGAAAACTTCTTCTTAACCACGAATACGACAAGGCCGAGAAGAATTCGAAGGGAAATGCTACCAACAAGGCTGTGTTTGTTCGCCCTGTGACTCCTGCCCAGTTCAAGAAGATCAAGAGGGGATTGCTCAAGTACATCGAGCTGCCAGAAGATGTCGTTGAGTACCTCGAGTCTCCCACTAGGCTGACTCCCTCTCTTTATCCCGCCGCTGGAATCACTAACAGAGAGGGGGAGACTGAGATGTCCCACGAGGACTTCGAGAAGTACCGCACCAACATGTTCAACGCACACGACGAGTTGGTGAACCTTCTCAACCTCATCGAGACTAAGCTTGTTTCCGACTACAAGAACGAGGAGCTTCTCAAGTCATGGAGATCTGTTCGCGCTGCCTTGAACGAAGCGAAGATGTACGTGAACTACTTCACTGCTGCCAGCATCAGATACACCGTTCCCAACATGGCTGGAGACTCTACTGCTCTCTCGAACGAGCTTGGAATGCTCGGGTACCTCAACGAGAAGAAGAGAATGCCTAAGTACAAGGTCGAGGACGACGACTTTGGACTCATTGAGCAGTACACTGAGGCTTCCGAGCAGGCTGTGGAAGAGTTCGGAGACCTCTGGGAGTTGGGACTTGAACCCATTACCAGAGATGCCGTTCGTGTATTCAGAAACCACAAAGAGATTGATGAGCTTCTTTCCCCCCGTGTGTTCAAGTCGATGTGGGAGTTGTTCGAAAAGGACAGGGAGAGGCTCGAAAAGGCAACGAAGAACAGAGAGCACGTTGTGGAGTTCAAATACCACAGCTACACCATCAAGAACCCTATCGAGAAGATGAAGAAGGTCGACCACGAGGACACCTACCTTGTACCCGTCCTTGTCAACATCGACGAGTACAATGCTGGCATGACTATGGCTGACCTCAAGAACTTCGACAAGGACGAGGAAGAGGCTGACGAAATCTCTGGATCCGACCCCGAGAACGACGACGGTGACGTGCTTGGAGATGACGGAGAGGAGGGATTCCAAGAGTACAGCCCTCCCGGAATCGACAACGACGAGATGGACTTTTACAACCAGGACACTGGGAAGATGGAATGGGTGTACGAGGACCACGAGAAGGAGATCCGCGAAGATGAGGAGCCCCTTCTTTCTGACCTCCCCGACGATGCTAAGAAGGATATCTACACTCTCCTTGACTACTCTGACTACATGCAACACTCCGCCTTCCTCCAGGGAAAACTCCGCCCTGAGATCTACGACATGCTCTTCGCTGCTTCTATGTTGCAGGAGAGAAAGGTCCTCAGAGAGATGGGAGGAGACCCCGAAGACTTCGACATCGCCAGAGACTCCGCTGTGTTCGACAGCATTGAGCACAAGGACGCTATGTACGAGTACAAGTTCCTCGAAAAGCAGTTCACGACCCAGGATTCCGTCAACGACCAGAACCTCGGATTCATCCGTGACTACGCTCCTCGTGACGATGGTGAGACTGCTGCTCTTAGAAGACTTGCTCCTTACCGCAACATCCCTGAGCCCGTCTCCTACGTTCCCGCCCTCATCTCCGCCCAGCAGAAGAGACACATCTTCGCTCTTCATATCATGGACCCTGTCACCTTCCACCCCCGCTGGATCGCAAAGAGACTTAACATCTCAGTCACCCGCTGTCTCGCCATGCTCAAGATGCAGGATATGGATGAGAAGTACATGAGCGACCTCTTCTCTGACCTCGACGAGTTCTCCGCCGACGAAGGATCCTGCGAGGACCTCATCGGACCTGACTTGTCTAAGAAATACATGATCGCCGAGAGAAAGAAGGCTGTTGCCACCGCCAAGGCTCCCCTCGCTGGCGCCGTGTTTGAGGGAATGGATGAAGCCGACGATCTTTACGACTACGAGATGCAGCTCGACCTCGACATCCAGGGCAAGCAAGCGCGTGACCAGCTCGACCAACTTTTCTTCGATTCCAACAAGGTAATTGTCCCCGGATCTGACACCAGAGAGGGTATCGACCATGTCTACACCGGCACCCAGAGAGCGAGATCTTCTCTCTTCGACATCCTCCCCACGAGTGACAACGTTACCGACAAGTTCACCTACCCCGTCGAGGACTACAAGACCGAGGCTACCACCCAGTACTTCCGCTTGATTACTGGAGTGAGCGAAAAGAAGTTCGACTTGGTGGAGTTCCCTCGTCTCGAGTTGAACGACTACGAGGAGAGCATCCTTGTTGGAGTCAAAGATGACATCGAGAATGTCCTTAACATCGACCGCTACTACGACGATGGCAACCTCCGCGAGGGGACCATCCACACCGAAGAGCTTCCTGAGTTTTTCACCAAGTACTGGGACGAGTCTCTTGACACTCTTGGAGACTTTTACATGTCTGCCATGGATGACAGAGGATTCGCTCATAAGATTGGAGCCTCCCCCTACATCACCAACCACTCATTTTTCGCCGACGTTCCTTACAATTCAGAGGGAGATCTTTCTTCTGAGGACCCTGCCGGAGAGGTTGAAACAACCGAGGAGGATGAGGACCCTGAAAGGAAGCAAATCATCAGAGCCGTCGAGGAAGATATCAATGAGGATTTGGAGGAATTGGAGGAGTCTAACGAGTTGGACCGTGTGTTCAAGCGCCCCTTGATCAGAAATGGACAACTTGAGTACGTCAATTGTGGATACCACGAGAGGGACTCGCTCAGAAATATGATCAAGTTCGAGTACGACTACTTCCGTGAAGGAAACCCCCAGTTTGACATCGAGAAGGCTAAGAGGATCTTCCTTGATGAGGATGATGTCGAGCTTGTCGAGGAGGATGACTCCGCTGAGCAAATGGAGGCCAAGGCTTACCAGGAAGAGGACGAGTCTTCTGTATCAGAGGAGGACGAAGCTCGTTCCCTCCAGGCTCACATCAGAGATTCCTTGAGAAACAACTACCTCGATGAGGACCGTGATTCTGAGGATGACCGTGAAGAGTCTGCGGCCCTCCATCGCTCTAAGTTTGATTCTGGTCTCAAGTCAGGCGACGACATTGCTGCTTCCGAAGTCGACGATTTGGCTGACACCGAAGACGATGAAACCAACGCTCACAAGTTCGATGATCTCCTTAAGAACGAGAAGGACGCTATGCTTGCCGAGGGAGATGAAGGCCCTGAGCTCTACGACGACAAGTCTCTTACCAACCACCACTTCAGGACTTCCCAGAAGCTTCTGTCTATGACTCCTGGTGAGAGATTTGACGCTGCTGTGACCAACGCCTTCACCGGAATTAAGGAGTTCAAGTCAGTGACTTGGGGAAAAGACGCCGACGACGTGCCCAACGAGTACGATGAGTTCACTCAGTACAACATGAACACCGCTGCTGCAGCTCTTGAGAAGGCTTACTCGTTCGTCACCGAGAGAGAAATGCAGGGAGGAGCCGACCCCTTCAATTCTCTCAAGCAGGGAACTACTCCTGATGCTGTCGAGATCTTCGACCCTGTGGCCCTTGCGAAGAAGAAGACTGCTGAGAAAGAGCTTCTTCTCCTTAAGGAAGAGAACCGTGCCAAGAGAAGGAACCAGCGTCGCAAGTTCGATGTTGCCACTGAGTCCCCCTTCCCTCGCAACGTGAAGAAGTACGTTGGATACACACTTGCTATCCCTGAAGAGCCCCCACCAAGTACAACATTGCCGAGAGAATGAACCAGATCAACGAGTACAAGGCTCTTTCGTCTATCCGTAATCTCCGTGTTCCCTTCACCTCCGCCGTCGTCGATGAGGTTCTTCGTGACCTCTTCTCTCTCCACACCGTGGAGGAGAGAAGGAGCAACCCCATGCTTTCTTATATTCTCGACCACCCCAACGACATTTTCTGTGAGGTCTTGGTGAGAGGAGTCCTTGAGAACGTGCTTAAGACCAGAGCCTACGACTTGTTCAGACTCTGTGCCCAGGACAAGTACCTTGTTGACTCTGACGCCCTCGCACTCGGAGGAATGCACATGAAGAGAATGCTTGGAAACACTCGCTTCCACTCCCGTACCGACGAAATCTCGTCTGGAATCTACCAAAGTGACGCAGTGGCCGAGGTCTTCCACCGCCAGAAGGCTCTCCGCTCGAGAACTCACTGGGCCTACAACCACGAGAACCCCTTCGCAATTTCTTATGCTTCTCCTTCTTTCCTCCTCCTCGACGGACACTCTCTTGTTGACTTGCCCGCTGGACAGGAGACTCCCAGAGACTACAAGAAGGCTCAGCTTCTTGACGTCCTTGCTAAGGGACGCATCATCCTCGACACTATCAAGGTCAAGAACTGCGACTCCTACGCTGATGCCATCAAGGCTATGGAGGCAGACTCTGTCTTCGAGACTCTCCTCAGCACTGTGAACAGCCAGCTTGACAAGTTCGTCTCTGATGAGGTGAACCCCGTCATTGAGAACGTGACCCACTCATCCATCTCGGTCGAGCTCAAGGATGTTCCCGAAGAGGAGAAGTTAGTCACGACCCTAGACCTCGTCAGGGAGCACGCTGTTCCCGATGTCTACCTCCCTAAGTCTGAGCTGAACCGTGGAGTTCTCTTGAGAGCTGAGGACATGGAGAATTTCGTGACTCCTGTAGCTCCCCACAACCCCATGGGAGCTTCAACTGGATACTTCGGGCCCGATGGAGTGGCAGTTGACACTTCCCTCAACACCCAGGGAGACGGAACCTTCCAGGCCGTGTCCCCCATCACCATTGGAGACCTCAAGACTATTGAGAAGATCTCTTCCAGTCCCCTTGGAGATAAGGAAGCATTCCTCTCTGCTGCTATTGAGGACATTGCCAACGGTTTCTACTCAGACTCTGGAAACCTCAAGAACTCTTTGAGGGCCGAGGTGGATTCTAAGATCATTTCTCACAATGATATCGACGCTCTTCCTCACGAACAGTCCACTGTCCAGCGTCTGCACAAGCCCGTTACTGAGGAGACTCTCGGCTTCTCTGATGCTACGAAGAACAGATACTACACCTACCCGGACCTCCCCCGTGTTATGCTCACTCAGTACCTTGAGAACGTCTCCGATGTTTACGACCCTGAGCTCTACCTTGCTGAGAACCTTCCTCGCTTCAAGTGGTACACTCCCCAGGAGTACGCTCAGGCATCTGTCTCTTCCAACGCTGCTTCTGCACCTTCCTCTCCCGTATCTTCCGCTTCCACTACCCCCTTGTCTTCTGCTTCTACCGCCCCCGCTTCCCCTGCTTCCACCGCTTCTGCTCCTTCTATCCCTGAGTCTCCCCGCTCTTCTATCAACATCGAGTCCCTGCAGGGCCCCGTTGAGACTAGCGAGGTTATGGACTACGTCCCCAAGGGAACTGAGAGATCTTCTGGGGAGCGTCAGATCCCCATTAACGTGAACGACGCTCTTAACAGCATTTTCTCTACATCAGTGTACAAGGAGACTCCTCCCGAGACTGGATACGTCCCTTCCACCTACTCTACTCAGCACTTGGGAGCCTACTTCAAGCCCGGAAAGGACGTGGCCCTCGATGAGGGTCTTTCTTACAACACTTACTACGGAGCTGGATTCAACGAGCTCGAATACGTAGAGCGTCTCGAGGACTACGAATTTGACATTCTTACTAGAGCTGCCACTGTTGATGTCAGGAACCTTGACAGTCTCCGCGCTGATATGTTGGACTCGTATGCTTACGCCAACGACGCCCTTGAGGTCGCCGACGAGGTGAACTCGCCTGTCAGCAACGAAGCCACTCAGGGAGACATGATCGCCCCCCACCCTCCTACCATTAACCCTTACACTATGGAGCAAAAGAACCCCTTTGGCTATCATGGTGACGACCTCTCTGAGACTGCCAAGTTGAGATCAAACGAATACAAGAGAAGACTTGATTTCGAGGACCCCTACATTCTCGAGAGAGATGCCGACGAGGATGTTGAGGAGCTCGACGTGAGAATGTTGAATGAGAGAGGGGAGATGGAACAAGATGAGGATTACTCTTATGACTCTGAGTTCGGAAGTGACAGCGGCCTCGACATGGACTTGTCTATTCCCCGTGATCCCGAACCCATCGACAAGGGATTCATCAGCATCCCAGGATTCCATCAATCAGCAACAGGTGGCACTGTTCTTAATGGAGAGATGTCAAACATTCCCATGCCCGTCTTGGAGGATGGATCCTCTCTCATTGAGACTGCTACCGACACATACTATGGCGGACACCTTGTGTCTCGCCTTGACACGAACAACGGATTGGAGTCCCTTCAGTACTCGGACTGGGACGACGACGCTGGGTACCTCAAGTTCAGAGAGACCAAGGGTCCCGTTCTCTTCCCTGAACTTGCCTCCAAGTCTAAGACCTACTCCAGAGAGGAGATTAAAACCATCTTCAGGAACTTCAGAAACCTCACCCTTTACCACGAGTTGAAGACCACCAACCCTCTCCACCCCCTCCTCGTCAAGAAGACTGTTCCTATCCTCGACGCTATCGAGAGTGACAAGCTCACCGCTTCGAAGCTATCTTTCGTGAACTGGAACCAAATCCTTACCGACTGCATCATTGAGTACAGGGACAGAATGTCAAGGAAGCTTGGGGAGCACTTTGACCACTCCGTCGCTGACATGGATGTTGACGAGAAATATGAGGGTATTGATTTCAACAAGTCCAGCTTCCTGACTCCTGTCCATATCAACGTTGGTAACCACGTCGAGGACCTCCCTCAGCCCATGGGAGATGGACTTGACATGGTCACTAGAACCTACAATCTCCTCCGCTCTGAGACTGCTAACCCCCACGAGCCCACTGGAAAGAAGCTCAGCGATATCAAGTCTAACTTGATTGATTCCGAAAAGATCAAATCTCTTTCCGGAGACGCCCAGACTAGATACAAGTACCTCCAGTCTTTCTTCTACAACCCTTCTGAGAGTGAATACGTGGCTGAGCTCCAACTCGCTACCGGAATCCACGAGAAGTGCGTTCTTGACAAGTCTTTGCTCGTCGAGGATGGGGAACTTGACGTCAACCCTCGTGACATCTACATTAATGGGAAGTTGTTGAATTCCAATGTCGTTGACCACTTGGTTAAACACTCGACCATTTTGAGGGATGATTCTTCTTTTGATGACTCGGCTTCCGATGAGGCTGTCTCCAGTGAGGAAGACTCCAGTGCGGTTAAGCCCGAGTTGAGTACTTCTCCAAAGGCGATCCGCATTGTTTCCGAAGAGGATGAGGATTCAGACCTCTCTGCTCTTCACGGAGATCTTAGTGCTGATCTCGAGTCACTCGACCCTACGCCCAAGGTTGCTACTGCTGACGTTCTCGACCGCTTGGACAAGGCCGCTGCTGACCTTGCCATCTTGGAGCCTAGTGTACGTGTTGACGCAATCAAGCAGATTATGTCCGAGTGTGTTCCTGAGAGAAGGTCACTCAACCTATACTACGACCTCTCCGGAAAGTTTGTTAAGTCCGACCTCCACGTGCTCAACTTGCTCAGCAAAGAGATGGATTTGATCCAGGAGGATCTTCGTCTCAACGGATACGGCGCTTACAGAAGAATTGGAGCCGGACCTCCTCTTCTTGTCCTCGCCCTTGCCAGATTCTCTTTCCACCCCGGTTGCACACTCTTCCTCCGCAGAATGGTCGAGGTCTGTGGAAACGGAGTCGTCCCTCTTGCTGTTGGAATCTCTAACGAGATCTCTGAGTTGGCCAAGGATGGAAAGTTGAACTTGTCCCACAATGAGCAGCAACTGCTGAACAGCCTCAACATTAAGTTGGATGCTGAGTCGGTACATAAGAACATTGAGAAGATTGACCGCACCGTGCCCTCCGTCGTGAAGGCTGCTTTGGATTCCCTTGACAATGCTTACGAGAAGACGGTTGTGGACTCTGAGAAATACGGTATTTTCAAGACAACTTTCCACGCCGCCGCGTTCCTCAAAATGCTGGAGAACCCTGACGAGTTCATGAGGCTCTACACCCTCCTTGCCAACGGTGCTACTGAGTACGACATTCTCGCCGACCTCGAGACTGAGCTTCCTGAGGACGTTTCTGCTTCCTACACCGAGGAGACTAGAGCTGCTCTCCGCCAGCGCTTCGAGGAGGCTGTTGCCGAGAAGACTGAGGAGTTGCTCTCCAACGAGTTGCCCTTCTCCGTTACCCACAGATCTGAGCAGAAGTTCTCTCAAGAATCTCTCGACAAGTTCGCCGAGTTCGAGCAGAACGTGAAGGCTTTGTCTAGGTATGTGAAGGATTCTGTTGAGGACAGAACCAAGGACCCTCTCCGCTACGCATTCTCCGAGCTTATCTCTGTGGCTGGAGTCGACGCGAAGGTTGGCACGAACGCCATTACTATCATGAGCGAGTATCTCATTAACGAGAGACACGCCAACCTCCCTAACCTCAGTGCCGCTAACAAGTTCCTTTCTATTGGAGGAAAGTCTGAGTTTGCTGCTTCTGCAGCTCTCTCCTCTCCCCACTTCTCTCATGCCCTTCAGACCTTGGCTGAGTCCGACTCTGCTTATGTCAAACCCCTTGAGAAGTGGTCTGCTAGGCAGTTCATCACTCTCGCCTCCGAGGTCTTCTCCAAGGAGAAGGAGTCCCCTTCCTCTCCCGCCGCCGCCTCTACTCCCGTCGACTCCCAGGTTTCTGCTGTGGAGAAGGTATTCACTTCCGCTGCCTACAAGGCTTTCCGCTCCACTTCCACTCTCCTCTACGACCTCGAACTTATTTCTTCCTCCACGAAGGCTTGGATCGGAGACGCTCTCGAGCTCACTAAGCTCGCTTCTGAACCCTCTGTCGCCGCTGAGAAGGTCAAGTCTGCAATCGAGACTCTCGAAACCGTGTTTTCGGAGTCCAACAAGGCTGCTTCCTCTATCCTCGCCGAGTTCGCCGAGAAGAAGAATGCTGTGAACTCTTCTGACGCTCCTGAATCGATCAAGGCTCAACAGAGGGCGGACCTTGGACTCGGTCTCCTCGAGGCTCTTCAGAAGGTCGATTTGGTCGTGAGATCCGCCGCTTCCAACAAGGCTTCAGTTTCTTCTGATGGACTTATCGAGCTCGAGAATCTCCTCTTCACCTTGAACAGAGCTTACATTGACGAGCCCGTTGACTCTCTTTCTCCTTCCTCGAGAAAGGCTCTTCTTGCTGACTTCGTCTCTGCTGCCAACGACCTCTCTTCTTCCACTACTGGTTCCTCTTCATCTTCTCTTGCTTCCTTGTTCACTAACGTCGACAAGCCCGTCTTCACTGTCTCTGCCTCCGCTATCGCTGAGAGTGAGAAGTGGCTGAACTTCACTTCTAAGGTTGCTTCACTTGTCAAGGATAAGTACCTCTCCGAGAACAAGTGGGTGCTTGCCGTACCCTCATCCTCTCCCTCTATCGACAATCTCGTTCTCCTCACCGACACTGAGTTGGCCGCTCGTTCTGACTTGACCAAGTTCACCTCCCACAACTTGTGGGTTGGATCCTTCACCAACGTTGCCCAGGAAGCTTTCGCCGCTTGGGTCGCTTCCCCCGTCGCTAACGAGAAGCTTGTGCCCTTCCTCTCTTCTCACGAGCTCGACCCCCGTGTCGTCATCTCCAAGTCGGTCCCCTACTACGTGACCGAAGAGGGAGTCCGCACTCTCCTCACCCCTGGTGACAAGCAGTCGGTTGAGTCCTTGTTGGGAGATGTATCCTCTCTGGTCAAGTCTTTCAAGAAGACTGGAGTTGTCTCTGAGTCTTACGGTTCGTCCGTCGCCGAAAAGGTGTTGCACAATACCATCGCCAACCCTGTCACCGTGTCTCGTTCAGCTTCACTTGAGTACGACAACATCTTCTCCCTCATCAGCGACTCCGCCTACTTCGACTCCGCCGCCGAGAAGCTCGAGAGACTCATTAAGGTTGTTCCTGAGCTCCGCAGACTTAACGTCTACTACGAAGCTGCCAGGAGCAACCTTCTCTCCAACGAAACTTCTGTCTACCTCCAGAACCTTGCTGTCAAGGCCGTTAGCGAGCGTTTCGATGAGCTTCCTGAGGACTTGAAGACTGACCTCTCGGAGAAGAGAGGCTACGCCCACGTCCCCGAAATTGACACCGTCACTGCCTTCAATCCCGATTTCATTTCCGCCGAGAAGGCTGACGAGGTCCTCCGTTATTTCTCTGTGATGTTCGCCACGGATCACATCGAGTCATACGGTTATACTGCCAGGGACTCGAACTCTCCTCTTTCTCTTTCTCCCTCTTCTTTCACCACTGGGCTCTCTTCTGATTACGTTAAGAACCATTCTCATTCCACTGCCGCTGCTGCTGGATTCGTCGACGATGCTGAGTCTGTGGACAGAGCTCTCCGTGCTCACCACGTTCTCTCTTCCGCCTCTCCCTCTGCTATCAAGGCTGCTGTTTCCTCTTCCTCTACCTCTTCATCCATCCCCGTCGAGAAGAAGGAGTTCCGCAGCTTCGTCTCTTCTGTGCTGGGAGAGAAGAAGGCATCTGCCGTGTTCGCTGCTTCCTCTATCCCCAAGGACAACCAGGTGCTGAGAGCTCACGACAGAACTTACCTTGTCAAGTATCTCAGAAGATATGGATCTCCTTACGTCGGATTCCTTGCATCCAGCGTGTTGGGTGAATTCGAGAACATCACCGAGATGAACGCTATGCGTGAATTCACATCGAGAAGAAACTACTTCTATGCCGGACAGAAGGAGGGAATGCCTCCCATGAAGGCTGCTATTGCCAAGGAGATGGAGGACGTGTTGAAGTTCGGTGATAAGATCCACGCTCGCTACATTGTTAATGAGACGGACTACGACTACGAGAGAGCTTTCTCGATGACTAGCGCTCTCCCTGAAAAGGCTTACATTGAGCTCCTCCATGAGAAGGAGCGCCAGGATGCGTTCATTAATCAGCTCACTGAGCGTAGCATTGAGAAGGGAGATTACTGCGTAGAGGATGTGGTGGAGGGACTTAACAGTGCCGTTCCTTACACAAACACTGACCTCATCCGTAATATCCGCTTGGTCACCAGGCAACGCAGTGATGATGATTTCGAAGTCAATGTGGACAGTGAAGAAGAAGGATTTTCGGAGAATGTGTACCAGAACTTCCGTCTAGAGCTCATTAAGCGCCTCGACCACGTGGATGAGGCTGCTCCTGGGTACAAGAGAGAGAAGTTAGACACTGATGTGCTCCTCAACGTCAACGACCCTGTTGAACACGTTGAAGATGGTGTCTATGATTTCTCTGGTGATGAGACTGCTGAGAAGGAGAATCCTGTAGGCTACAACATTCATTCTGCGTTCAACTACGCTCTTAGAAGTGTCAACGACAGCCCCGCATACATCGTCCGTTTCCTCTCTGAGGAGCCCAAGGGAGAGGTCTTGCTGCCTCTCTTCTACTACATTTACGGAATTCCTGCCGAGGATAGATGCTTGGACAACACAAGCAAGTTTGAGTCTCTCTTGGAGCTTATCAAGTCTGGTAAGAAGCTCGGAGAGAAGGAAGAGAAGCTATTGAACGATTACGTGGGAGATTTCAGCGTGAACACCCAGTCTGATTTCAAGGTCGCCGGGCAGTCCTTCGAGAAGTTCTCTGCTCACCTCAAGAAGCTCTTGCAGATGCCCTATTTCGATCTTGCCGTCGTTCGTGGTGGCAGTCTTGTCACTGATAACGGGTTCAGATTGGAGGGGGAGCTCAGCAACCGTATGTTCTCCCTCGCCGACGACTTGCAATCCGAAGTAGACACGAACAATGATGAGGACACCTATGGATGCATGGAGGAGAGCGCTACTTTCATCAACCCTCTGGAGTACGGACTCGGAAACGATGCTGACGTCCCTCGCATCGTCTTCCCTTCCCTCTCCGACGTTCGTTTCAACCGTGACCTTCCTGCCCTTCCTCTCTTCTCCGGCACTCGCTTCCCTATCTCTTCTGCCCCTCTCCCTGTTTTCGACCCCAGAGACTTCACTTCGGTGAAGCTCAACTCGAAGTCTCATCTGCTGATCTCTTCAAGACTGAGTCTGAGATCGACCCCATCACTTTTGAGGAGGCTATGGAGATGTCTGTGCGCCAGTTGGCGAACGCTGACTTCACCCCTGTGGTGGATGTTGGTGCCGGAGAAATCCCTGTGCACAAGCAGTCTATTGCTGACGCTCTCGACGCTTCTGTCCGTGGAGAGTCGAGTTTTATCACTGGCCCTGCTATCTACGACACCTCTGTTCAGATGAACGTCAAGAACATCGCAAGTTCTCCTGACGTTGAGAAGGTCAGCTCCACTGAGATCGGAAACAAACAGATCGAAGAGCTGTACAACAGATTCCGTGCAGCAGCAGACACTTACTTGAACGAGACCAACGCTAACTTCAACCTTTTGGGGTACCAGAAGGTCGACCTCATGAAGCTTAGAGCCGAGGAGTCGAAGAGAAACGAGGTCGTTGTAGCAATCGAGACTGCCAAGGAGAAGGAGTTGGAGCAGAAGATCCAGAAGATCAGGCTTCGTGCCAGCGCTGTCGCTGCTGAGCTCGGAGTTGACCCTCGTATCGTTGAGCACAGACTTGCCCTCCGCATTCTCTCTGAGTCTGAGCTCAAGGAACTCGGAGTGCTTCCCAACGACGTCGACGTTGAGCAGAAGTTCAAGCAGGACTTGAAACAGGGTGCCATCGATGTCACCAGAGAGACTTCCGTTAAGAAGCTTGCTGCTGCCGAGAAGATCGACCTCAAGCGTGTTGGAGAGTCCCTTGAGAAGGTGAGGGTGGCTAATGCCGACGCTCTTTACCTTGGAAAGGACTCTACCTCTGACGAGGCTTCACTCTTCCTCTCCAATCCCAACGTGACCGAGGTCGAGAAGATGCTGATCGACAAGCAGAGAATTACAGACCACTTCAACACTGCTGTCGACTCCGACGATTTGAAGGAGGAGCAGCCTGAAGTAGCGGACGATGACTTTGAGAACGTGAACGACGTCGCCAAGAAGAGAGGATACGAAGTCTTCAAGCAAGCTGACAACTGGATCAAGAACATGGTTAACTACTACCAGGGTAAGCCTGACTTCGATGTGGAGGAGGTTGAGGGGATCTTCCCCTTCCCCGACGTCGACCTTCCCATGGGAGAGCAGGTTTCACTGATGGAGATGATCAAGAAGGACTTCGACAACGTCATGAGCGAAATCAACCCCACCGGAGTGACCCTCGACACGTTTGATCCCTTGCTTCACCCCTACCACCTCAAGTTCGCCATCAGACAGCACCAGCTCGTCCACGCATACCACAAGCAGATCAACAAGCTCTACCGCCCTCAGTTCTACATCGGACTCGAGGCTAACGGTGGAAACCAGAGCGTTCTCCGCGAGGGATTGCTTCCTTGGGCCGTCGACAAGAACGACAGGAAGAGGAAGAGATCTCTTAAGAAGCTCAAGGAGTACGTGCAGAGAACTCCTGAGCTCCAGAAGCTGAACTGGTACTACACCGATCTCGGAGGAGCTCATGATGTCTTCACCAAGAAGCCCATAGCTTCTTACGAGCTCGACGAGGATGACATCAACGCCTCCAAGTACCAGCACCCTGTTTCTGTGAAGCTCAGCTCTGGCCTTGTTCTTCATCCTCACTACATCGAGGACTACCCCGATGACATTATGTTCGACAAGGATGAGTCTGTCAAGGATGACGCCAACTCGAACATCGATCTGTCTGATATGGAAGATGTTAAGGATGCTGTTATGGAGAGCTGCTACGACAAGAAGTCCGCCCTTGCTCACTCTGAAAAGACCCTAGAGAATGCCTTCATCCGCAGGGATGAACTCGTTTACCAGGGAGAGCTTGATGAAGACAGATTCCGCTACGTTCCTTCCGGGGAGTTCAACGAGAAGCCAATGGAGGGAACCATCGACAGCCTTCTCGTCAACCAGCACCCCGAGTTCGATGAAGTGCCTATGGAAAAATCTCCTGGACCCGTCCACAAGTACGAGGCTGGAGGAGCATTCCCTATGTTCGACTTCGTTGAGAACCACTACGAGAAGAAGTTCTTGGAGAGAATTGAGAAGAAGGTGAAGAGAATGGAGGAGAAGGGAGTGAAAGTTGACCGTGAGATCGTCGACAGAGGTCTGATTTCTATCTACACTCACATGGGAAGACATGACTTCGACGACCACGAGAGGTCGTACACTGACGAGGACCACGAGGAGGAACCTGAAGATCACATCTCGGACTACTTCACTCCCGAGGTGAGAGTTAAGGAGACTGATTTCGAGGGTCTCTACTACCGCTATGCCCCCGGTCACATTCGCCAGGCGTCATTCGACATTTCCCAGTACTTCGACCCTGTCTGGCGTTGGAAGCTTACCCCTGACATTCGCATCGTCGACTCTGAGGAGCTGATGAAGGTGAAGGACGAGGAGAGCGCCAACACCAGGAAGTGGATGAACCATGAGAAGCTCCTCGAGGAGATCGAGAAGATGGAGTTCAAGAAGTGGGGTCCTGTCCATTGGGCTTCTGGACGTAACACCGTCCACCGCCCTCCCCACATGCCTACTGAGTTCATCGCTTCTTACAAGACCAGAAAGCAGAAGTACAAGTGGGTCATGACTGGAATCGACGAGATCAAGGACAAGATCTACTCCATTTGCATCAGAGACGAGGACGGAATCCTCCGCCACCCCACCTTCGAGGAGTTCAAGTACATCCGTCACAGAGAGAAGGACCGCCGTCTTCCTTTCAGATGGAGAAAGTACAGAGTCACCTCCCTCTCTCCCAACTACATCCCCACCGTCATGTCTCCCCTTCAGGAGACTTTCGCTGCGGAGTCCAACTACTCTGTCTCCGACATGGTCGCCGACCTCGACGACAACATCGAGCTCATCCCCAGAGAATAAGTCCTTTGCGTTGCTTCCTTTCCCCGCCCTCTCCCTCCTTCTTTTCCTCTTCCTCTCCCTCTTCTCAGCCTCTGATCTCTCTCTGTCTATTGCTCTTGCTTCTACTCTCTTCCTCTTATGAGAGCCCCCTCTACCTACTATTAGTTTTTGTATTTAATATTGTTATGACTGTGACCAGCACTTGAACTTGATTTATTTAGTTTAGATTAGTTTAGCTTCGATTATTTATAATTCGTTATAGCTTGTTTTACTGCGACTGCTCTTAGCTTTTCGTTGCTGCGTGTGCTTCAGATGGGCCACACTTGTAGTATTTTTATCAGGTGTAGATTTTACGGGACTTATCTCAGTTTCAGTGCTGTATCTCTCCGTCGTTGGCTCCCAAGCCCTCTTCTTTTTCATCCGACATTACTAGCTCTTTATCTCTTCTTTTTCATCGTCCCTTTCCCCTGCTCTTTACTCTACCCTTCCTCTTCGTAATCTTCCACCACATGACCCTCTTCCATCTCATCATCCTTTCGTCCTCTTTTTTCTCTCCCAACTCCTCTTCTCTTCCACCTCCTTACCTCTACCAATGCTTCACTCCTTCCAATTCATCATATTTCCTACCGCATCTTCTCTTTCGTCTGCATCTTTTATTTCTATTTCATCGTCTTATTCTTCCACTTCACTCTCTTCCACTTCCTCAATCCTTTCTACTACTTCACTCTCTTCCACCTCCACATTCCTTTCTTCTTCATTACCACTTTCTACCTCTTCATCTCTTTCTACCTCTTCATCTCTTTCTACCTCTTCAGCCCTTTCTTCTTCCTCACCCATTTCCATTTCATCGTCTCTCTCTTTCTCATCTTCTTCCTCCACTTCTTCATCTATTCTATCTCTTCTTCCCCTTCTTTCGTCCGCAGAGGGCTGAATAGGGGCAAAGGGGGTGTTAGTCTTTTACTTGACTTCGCTCATTGGGTTTCTTACTGTGTATTCATGTGGCAGCGTGTATTATTCTGTATTTCCCGATACTTAGTTATTGAAAAGGTTTCTACTTCTTTTGCTTTCTCTTCCCCTACTTGCGTTTCTCTCTTGTTGCTGCTGCGACACGAACAAAAACAAATTTATAGTAGCTCTTTCTGTTCATTCTTATGACCTTATTTATTTAGTTATTCTTTTCGTTTCCATTGCCTCCCATTTTTGCAATGCTTCTATTTATTTTTTATTTATTCCAGTGCATTGAGGTTCGTCGAGTGGACATTCATGACTTGTCTCATCCTCTCCTTATACTCCCTAACATTTGTGGCAGCTTTTGTTATATTCCGTATAGCGTTCTTTACTAGAATAGGTTTATGCGTGCTCATTTTGCACGCCCTTTAATGTACTTCAATGTTTAGTTGTTACTTTTCTTATTGATACTGTATTTTTCTACTTACATCGCGCACGGTTGATTCTCTTATAGATCTAGGTGCGTGCATATTATAACTATTTATTTCAACTTAGTAGTTTCTTCATATTATGAATTGGTAACGAGTTGATATTTTTCTCTTACTGACTTTGATTTCTTATATTTCGTACAGTTGCTTATTTTTCTTTTGATTTCTAAAAGGAAGCTATTTCTTATTTAACTATCATTTTTTATGAATAACCAATCGCAAAAACAAAACCAAAGTATCATAATAAACATCTATATTAATCAATCTTCTCTATATGTTTAATTTTTAAAACATTGAGTTTAGCTTCTTATGCTCCTCGTTGGTAGCCGTCTTGCGTGCCTATTTATTTTCGCCCGTTAATCCTAGTAGTACTTTATTATTTCCTTAGGATCATTCAACCGCGACATCATTATGTGTTTTTTATTTATAGTAAACAGTCAGTTAAAAAGTATAAAAGAGATTTTCCCGTTTGGTGATGAAAGCTCTTATTGCATAAAAGGGAAAAAAACAGTATTGTTAGGAAGTTGCGTGGAATATTACGTGCACTACTCAAACAACTGTTGTGTTAGGCATATATGGGATATAATTTCCCCAATTTATACCAACAAGAAATTTCATTTTTGTGAAATTATTAAGTAGTTCGGTGAGTAGTGAAATTTATCAAATCTCCAAACATTTCAACAATTGTTAGCGCAAAAAAACAAAAAAACTCTTCTTTCATTTGTTTATCTACAAAGACTAAGCTTTAGTATTAGAACATCGAATTATATACTGATTTATCTAAATATAGATGTAGTTAAAAGAGGTAACAGAGCGGATTATTTATGAGGAGGGCATCAGAGTTATAGCTAGTTCTTTAAATTGATCTTGATACAGCTTCAATAGAATACGCGTTGAACGAACAGAAGTAGAAAGGTTGTCTAGACAATGACCTGCAAAGTATAACACTTGGATAAAAGTATTGAAGATCAAATACACGGACCGTCGAGGGTTATTACAGCAAAAGAGGAAGAGAAGAGGAAGAAGAGAAGAGAGAGAAGAGAAAGAAATATGAGTTTATTTGCTTTGCAGGAGATTAGTTGATCAAAAGAATATACTCTACATTTGGTTACAATAAATAGAACACGAAAGATAGGGAGAAAGGGGGAAGGTAAGACAAGGAAGAGAGGGAGAAGGGGAAAAGAGAAGAGAAGGGGAGAAGAAGAGAGAAGAGGAGAGGAGAAGAGGAGGAGAGAGAAGAGGAGGAAGAAGACGGGAAGGCAGGGGGAGAAAGAGAGGGCGAGAAAGAAGAGAGAAGAAGAGAAGAGAAGAGGAGAGAAGAGAACATGGGGAGAATACAGGAGAAGAGAAGGCTTTTTCTTGCGCATACCAGGCCCTCTTTACACCTGTCTGTGCTCCCATTTCTCCCCTTTTCCTTCTCATAGCCCGCGCTCTCCTGCTCCATCAATCCTCCTACATCTCTGAGAGGGATATGACTGAGTCTTCTGAGCCACTATCCTCCTCACTCCCCACTCCCCCCTCCTCTACTCTGCCCACCCCCATCCCCATCCCCATTACTCCCATTCCCCTTAGGTCTCACTCCCCTTTCTTTTTCTTCTCCCAGGCTTTCCCCAGCTTCATTTTCCGCTTCCCCTCCCTATCTCCTTCTCCCTCTCCCATTTTCTCTTTCTCTTTTGCTGCCTCTCCTCGTGAGCTCACTCCTCCTTCGTTATGCTTCTTCTCGATGGACGCGGAATGAGAGAGGGAGACTAGACTATTCCTCCTCCCATTGTGGTAGAGGATCTGGCTCTTCCTCGTCAGCCCCACTCCCACTCCCATCCCCACTCCCCCCTCCCACATTGATTTCCTCTGCTGTGTCCTTATTTACACAATCTTCCACTCCTCCCTCCACCGTTGAAGACGGAGGACAAGACCCCACCTCTTCTCTCCCACCTTCCTTTCCTTCCGCATCGCCCCCCTCTTCCCCTCTTCGTCATTCTCCTTCCTCCTAGCATTCTTCGCCCCTCCGTCCTTCTCCTCTTCCTCATCGAGAGAGACTGACAGTCCTTCAGACACATTGATCCCGAACATCTTCTCCAGTACCTCCCTTTCTCTCTCCGCCCCCTTCTCTCCCTTCTCCTCTCCCTCTTCCCTCGTTACTCCTTCCATTCCTCCATCGCTTCCTTCCCTTCCCCCTCCACCCGCCTTCCTGTCGAGTTTTGTGAGTCCGACTATCCTGATGGGTTTCTCTTCGTCAGAAACCCCTGTTTCCACTCCCTCTCGCCTGCAGCAAGCCCTCCCTCTTTCCGTTCCCTTTCCTACCCTCTTCAACTACACTGCCATCTTTTCTTCCCTCCTCTTCCTCATCGAGTACACACTCTCTCAGTCCTTCGGAAGATCCGATGATAATGGAATCTCTCTTTATCAGTGCATCAATACCCTCGTCTTCGTCTCCTTCGTCATCTTCTCTCGTCTTATCGTCTTCTTTCTCTTTCTCCCCTTCTCCGTCTCTTCCTTTCCATCTTTCTTCCCCTTCGATTCATTTTTACTCTTCTCATTCTTTTGCTTGTTTCCCGTTCCCTTCTCTTCCTTCCTCTCCTCAGTGCTGCTTCCTACACTAGCTGCATCAACCTCTAGCTGCCCTCCTACCGTGTTCAGTTCTTCTCCACCCCTCTGCTCCTCTGGTATCTCTTTACCTTGGGATTTCAGGTATGAGGCGTACCCATTGCCTTCCGCTGGCACCTCATGCGAACAACAACAACCCATTTATACTCTTGGTTTTCTAAATCCTTACTTATAATCTCCACTTAACTGTACACCACAGGTCATTCTGTATACACAGAAACAAGTATCGATGAGCAAAGTACACACATTGATATCATACAAACAAAATTATGACACGCAGAAGTTACGCATATAAGTTAGATACCGTTAAACAAAATCCATCACGCACATATGGAGAGAAAATTACTTCGCAAAACAAACATGCCCAAATTCTATCTGAATGAATGTTGCTCGACGCTTTTCGAATTATAGAAACAAGGGGACGATTACATACGAATACAGAAGTCAAAGACACTATAAAACGACATATTTCTAGTTAATCAAAATGGGTGATAGGAGAAACCAATAACAAACTAATATGCTTCTACTACATTATTCAATCAAAACTGAAAATTCAGTCGAAACAGCGAAGCTTGCTCACTTTTCTCGAACAACGAAAAACACTCCATTCATTATGCCTAGGAATGATCTTAAATACATGCACGCAACTATTGTCCTTCTCAGATAAATCAATACAGGAAATCTTTCATTAACAACAATTACTCATATATTCAACTTAGTATGCACTGTTGTGTGATCAGTCTAATGCAACGTACTTTCAAATTCAAATTCAAATTCAAACTAATTAACCTCCATTGGGTAATCATACCGCAACGACGAGGTTAAATGTCGTTCATATGACCGCTTGCCACTTAAATAAACATATCATACAGCTTTTCTTATGCGACTCGGCATTTTAAATTGCTCGAAACATAGACAATTCTGTTAGGAACACTTGCTAGCAAATCCATTTTCAATGAATTTGAATTATCAGATATAGTTTACAAGGTCTTTTTTGTTTTCTCTTTTCTCATTCAATTAAATCACCGCTATTCTTTTTTTGTATTCCATACCAATCGTTAATACATACAAACATTCTTCATATTCGCATTCCACAACTATTCTTTGTGTGAGTTAACACTCCACTCAATCATTTTACAAGCAACAAGATTTTCTTGTTTTTTTTGAAGACTGAAATAGCTTGGCCCTTTCATCATTACATCCAAATATTTCGTCATGGCGTTGACAATTCTTTATATACTGTTGCCAGACAAATAACATCCATTATGTTTGTTCATAGTAAAATCACTTGTATTTTTTATTTCAACATATATCCCTTTTAATTGTGTTTATTTGTACCATCAGGAGCATGCAGGCCAAAGAGCTCCAATCGATCCATGGAGCAATTAGGCAATTGTTCGATAGGTATGTAACTACACTACATACATACGCATACTCATACACTACTCAGGAATGCTTAGTCTGTATACGTATGCGATTCAATGTGAACCATTCTTGCTTTTTTGAGTGAGAATGCTCTCTTCAATCCACGCAGTGTGCATGCATACCCTATGCAATTATACTAACAACTAACTGCACACATTCTCTTCACTAATTTCCATATTCGGTTTGCATGTGCAACACAGAATACCAGAGTTGCGTAGAATAGTAATTTCTGATAAAGAGGGAGGGGTGATATTAAAAGTCGAGACAGTCGCTCTACAGACTCCTTTCGACAATGTAGGTGCAACCATTACTTGTCCTCAGCTCTTCACTTACTCAGAACACATGCATCCAAATACCTACGTACGTCTACTTCTTTAATAACCGTGTATGCGTCTTGCCTTACTTTACACAGATTGGACCCACTCAACATACCCAACAGGGAGAAGTCGAGGTGGATAAATTGTCTGCGATCGCAGAAGCAGCATTCGAGCAATCAAACAAAATAGGAATAGGAGCAGCAGAGTTCATCACTAGTGTTTACAACGATATGATTGTCCTGCAAGCGATCCATACCCCTTTGATTATCACCGCAGTAGCAATGCCTGAGGTAAACATGGGTCTTCTGAAGTGTGTCGTGAACGACATCAAGAAGCAGATGGATATTGTTCAATTGCAAGTCATGCGAGGAGGCGCTCGCAGGATATAAGCCACACATGTCCACTCCACATCATCTATATATCTTCCATGCATATCATTCATCTATCTTTGCAGCACTTGACAGTCTGCAATTCTCGTTCACACTGCGTATTTTCTTGAACTACGCTTTTTGATTTGCATTATTCCTTCGCTTCTATTCGTAGCACTTAGACATTTCAGTTGATAAAAACATGTCATGATTTCCATTCTGAATGTTGGTCAGACAGTTTTTTTTTTGAGTTTTTTCTGTAGTATCGTGTAGGATACTATTTCAAACCTCTATATCCGCCTCACTTTCATACGATGCGATCCAAGATAACAAGAACGGTCAATAAATACTAATTTCGAACTACATACCACATGAAACTTATGTGCATGCTCGTGCTTATATTGTCAATTTGCGGATATACCGATCTTCATTACAAATGCTTACAAAATTCGCTATGCAAATACAAGTGATAGCTGTATGGGTTAGAATTCAATCTCATTCTTGAGGATAATCTTTGTTTCTCAACAGTATAATGCACATACTGATCAAATGTCTTCGAAACCACTTAAAGAAATGAACTATGTCTCTATTTGTAAAATCCAAATCTGTAAAGTACAGTTAATTTGTTGTAAACATCTATGTATCTTTTTGATCTATATTATGAAATATGATGGTTCAAATTCTTTTTGTAATCTATTTTGCACCAAGTTTAAAAAAATCAATGAATTATAACTCACTATAAAACACATTTTAATTCTACAATAAGCTTCATTTATTACCTCACGCAGTTTTAGTATACACTTTAAAATATGTATTTTTTGCTTATTATCAAAAACATGTATTTTCCTCATTTGCTAACATTGGTTTTTTATACTAAAAATGTGTGCGACAACAAACTATAGATTATCTCACCAATTTATTTCTCACTTAGGAAGAATGAGTAAGTCAAGAACTGCTACTCCTCTCTCGTCCGTCTTCTAAGCCTGCATTGGCAGCCAGCCAAAGGCTTCCAGCAAAACTCCTATCAAGGGAGGAAGCAAAACTCCGTTAAGGCTGCTGCTAAAACTCCTGTGAAGAGTGCTGCTCTGCTAAAACTCCGTGAAGAGTGCTGCTGTTGCTAAAACTCCTGTGAAGAGTGCTGCTATTGCTAGTACACCTGTAAAGGCTGCCCCCAAGGCATCCCCCGTGAGAATCTGCCTAAGAAGGTTGAGGTTGTCGAGGAGGATGAGGAGGATGAGGATGAGGATGAGGATGAAGATGAGGATGAGGATGAGGACGAAGATGAGGACGAGGGTGAGGATGAGGATGAGGACGAGGACGAAGACGAGGATGAGGACGAAGATGAGGATGAAGATGAGGATGAGGATGAGGATGAGGACGAGGATGGTGATAATGAGGAGTTGGAGGTCGATGAGGATGAGGATGAGGATGACGACGATGATTTGGAGGAGAAGGAGAGAAAGGCAGAGCTGCGTGCTAAGCGCGTGAAGCTGGCCTCCGATGCTGAGATGAAGACGATGATCAGCGACGAAGACAAGTTCGTGTTGCCCTCTGAAGAGGACTTGGAGAAGGAGGAGTTGGACGTGGTAGACTACGCTAAGATTGATCAGAGAATCAGAGACGTCGTGTACGTCTCTCCAACTTCAGTGAGCTGAAGCAGGAGAACAACCGTCGTGGTGGACTACGTGAAGCTTCTAAAGCGCGACCTCTGCACCTACTACGGATACATTCCCGAACTTGTGGACTTGTTCATGACAATCTTTGCTCCCTCGGAGTGTGTCGAGTTCATCGAGGCCAACGAGCGTCCTCGTCCTTTGACGATCAGAATCAACACCATCAAGAAGAAGAGGAAAGAGGTCGCTGAGATGTTGATCAAGCGTGGAGTCGATGTCGACCTCATCGCAGAGTGGTGCAAGTTCGGACTGAAGATCAACAACAACAGCGGAGGAGACAACATCAACATCCAGACCAACGACGAGGGAGGTGACTCCACCTCTAACTTCAGCATCAGCGTGCCTGTGGGAGCTACCCTGAGTACTTGAGTGGATACTACATCCGTCAGTCCCTCGTCTTCCTTCATGCCTGTAATGGCTATGAACATTAGACCCAAGGAGCTCCTCTCCTCTTCTGCCCCCTCTTCTGGACAGACCATTGTCGACATGTGCGCATCTCCCGGAGGAAAGACTACGATGATCGCCATGATGATGAAGAACTCGGGAGTCCTCATCGCGAACGATGTGAACAAGACCCGTATCCCCTCTCTGACTCAAAACATTCAGCGTATGGGGGTGACGAACTGTGTCGTCACCAACATGGACGGAAGGCTCTTCGGAAAGCACTTCTCCAACGTAGACAAGGTCCTTGTCGACGCCCCCTGCACCGGTCTCGGGTGATCAGCAGAGACGAGAAGATCAAGCAGAACAAGACCTTCTTCGACGTGATCAAGTGTGCTAGACTTCAGAAGCAGCTTCTCCTCACTGCCATCGACATGGTGAAGGTCTCCACTGCCCCCAAGGCCAAGGGAGAGGAGGATGACGAGTCTGGAATCGGCGGTTTACTCGACGTGTAGTATCGCTGTGGAGGAGGGCGAGCAGGTGATCAACTACGCGATGGATCACAGAGACATCACCATCCCTTCCTACCCACCTTCCCCTCGGAACTGAGCTGGATTCACCAAGTACAAGGGCCTCCGTTTCGACAAGTCTTTGATCCACTCCAAGAGGTACTACCCCCATGTGCACAACATGGACGGGTTCTTTGTCTGTGGGTCGGGAGTGAACTCTCCCAAGATCAAGGTGAACGGAAAGCTCTACGACAAGGACCGAGTCCCCAAGAGAAGCAAGGACAGCGATGATGAGGACGATGAAGATGTCATGGAGGAGTTGAGAGAGGGAGCCAAGGCGAAGAAGGACAAGAAATCTAAGACGTCTCAGAAGCCCCAGGAGGAAATGCTTCCAAGAAGGGAGGAGACGGAAGAAGGGAGCCAGTCAACAAGGACGGAAGGGAGCATTCAAGGAGAGAAGGGGAGACGGAAAGGGATTCAAGCCCAGAGATGGAGCCAAGGGAGGAAAGGATGGGTTCCAAGAAGGATGGGTTCAAGAAGGACGGGTTCAAGAAGGAAAGGATTCAAGGGAGGAAAGGGGAGACGGAGAGGGATTCAAGCCCCAGAGACGGAGCCAAGGACGGGTTCACGAAGGATGGATTCAAGGGAGGAAAGGGAGGAAAGGGAGACGACAAGAGGGGAGGAAAGAGAGATCCGCCGGACAGAGCGTTCGGAGAACAAGAAGGGAGGAAACGGAGGAAAGGGAGGAAGCGGAGGAAAGAGACCCAAGAAGTGAGAAGACTCCGCGCTTCTCTTTGTTGCTTTGCCCTACCCCGTTTCATTCCCATTCCCATTCCCATTCCACCTTCCTACTCATCCTACATCTACTCCCCCTCAGTTCTACAGAGTCCCCTCGCTCTCCTCGTTCTTCTTCCCCTTGTTTTTCCCCTTCCTTCTAGGCTTTGTTTCTTAGTATGTGCTGTTTTCCCTCCTTTGCTTTATTGTTAATTGTTGTGGTTTGCACCTGGCTGTCTCTTGGTTCCCCTCTCTTCCTCCCCCCCTACATCTTTTCCCCATCTTTTATCTGCCCACTCCCTCTCTCTCTTCCTCTCCCTCTCTTCCTCGCCAGTGCTTCTGTTTGATGTTTGTCTATCTTTAGTTTCGTTTCTTGTCAGGTCTGAGACGCCTTCTCTCCCTTCCGCCTCCCTTCCGCGTCGCATTGGTTGATTTTCCGTAGCTAGCTTTCCATCGGAGCGTTTCTTTTCTTTTCTTTTTTTCTCCCATCTCCTACTTATCATGTTCTTTTTCCTTCCCTCATCTCACCCCACCCGAAGTAACCCTTTTTTGGTCTTCCTTTTCTCTATGGAGCTAGAAACCTATTTTCACTGCATTTCGACATACTGCATGTTTATTTATTGAAAACTACTGTGCACATGTGTTTGCTATTTATTATATTATTGATAAAAAATCTTTAACTCTCATTTCTTCTCAAAAGAATACTCCCATTTGTTGGATGCCGGAACGGAGACATATGCACGTTGGTTTGTTCATTAATTCAAATACGTTTACCCTTATTCGTGTTCTACACAGCTTGCATACGAACATTTGCACGAGGCTTCCTCCTGTCTGCTTGTTCATAATCTGGTTAGTTTGAATGAGCCTCTGGTAAAATAGTGAAATAGAGTACGCGCAAATGAAAGTGTAAATGATGGTGGGTAGGCGACTGACTCCCTACAGACTTTCCATACCATACCAAAGCGGTATGTCTTCTTCAGTGAGGACTGAGCGAGCAGTCACGGTTTCAGGAGCTGCTATTTGCAACATTTATTAGTAAATAAAGCAGATCAAAATATAAATGCATGTCATACTTTTCCGGGATAATCTTTTAGAACTTGACATACTGTATCCAACATCGTCGCTGTTTGTTCTACATGCCTTTGGTGTGTGTGCGTATGCATGCGTGTAAATGTGTACATGTATGTGTGTATGCGTGTGTGTCTGTGTGGTTGAGGGAATGAAGGACTTGCATTGTTTGGCCTTTAACGCTTCTTCTCTCCGAACGGGAAGAGAAGAGTAAGCACAGTCTTAAGAGAAATAATGAGAGACAACACATGCAAAGAAGAAATGAACTAGACAAAACAGCCAGCAAGAAAAAAATTACTAGCCGAACAATTTAGTACTCATATCGTAGATTAGGGGAGTACAAACGCAGCTTCAATCGCTGTTGTTGCGCATTAATAAATACACAAATATTCGGAGTACAAAGAATAAGAAACTTCCAGCATTGTATATCTACACTAGTATGTGTATTTATTTCACAGAGTTTTCTACTGCTAAAATGATTGCATGCATGTAATACCGAAGTGAATCAGACTAATGCCGCCGGCATTCGATCGAATATAAGGACTTCGTTATGAAGGAGAGCGAGGAGGAAAGGAAAAAGCTGAATAGGAGAAAAAGGGGAAAAGAAACGGGAAGAGACGGGGCAAGAGAAAAGGGAACGCAAAGGATAAATTAAAAGAGGAAAGGGAAAGACTAAAGAGAAAGAGAAAGAGAAAGAGGAAAAGGAAAGCGAAAGGGGAAAGCGAAGGGCGAAAGAGAAAAGAGAAAGAGAAAGAGACGGAGTGACAAGGAGCAATAGCAAGTAAAAGGAAAAAGGGAGGGCAAGACCACGAGGCGAATCGAGAAGAGGGGAGAGCGGGTGGGGTGCGGGTGAGGAAGGCTAGAGGGAAAGGAGAAACTAAGTGAAGGCGTCAAGTTGTTTGCAGTAGGAAGGGTCCTGTGCGTATTCTCTGAGGTGGAAGAGGATGAACCTTAAGTTGGCAGAGACCTTTCTCCTAACAGCAGACGACTGTGCATCCGAGAGGAAGGAGAGGCGTCGAATGACTACGGAAGAGATCGAGTAGCCGATGTTTCTGAACAACAGTTCCCGATCTTTGTCGGAGAAGAACTCCCGGATGATACCGAACAGAACCCCTGCGCTCTTCACGAAACCTCGGATGCAGGGCTCAAGAAGCTCTTCGTCTGCATCCTCTACATCCTCCACATCTCCCCCTCCTCCTTCTCCACAGCCCTCGGGGGAGAGAGGTGTGTGCGCGGCGCACGGAGGGTAAGGCGACAAAAGTTGAAAGGACAGAGTCAAGAATGTCGGATGCAATTGCAGGAAGTTTCTTATCGATCTCCTCTCTATGTTCCTTCACGTTCCTCACCACCGATTCGAACCCGCTTACGCTCTGCTTGACGTTCGGAGGGAGAGTCTTGGTAAGGGAGCGGCGGAGGAGGACGATGAGTGAGGAGAGGAGCAAGAGAGACTGCGAACAAACGGATAGATGCACGGTCGTAATTGACTTGGCCTTCGAGAGACGAAGCATACCAGCGCCCAGCACTAGCTGACA
>JAWNMU010000621.1:0-84689 GCA_035043665.1 Drosophila quasianomalipes | reverse complement strand
CCCCCCCCCCCCCCCCCCCCCCCCCCCCCCCCCCCCCCCCCCCCCCCCCCCCCCCCCCCCCCCCTCTCTCTCTCTCTCTCTCTCTCTCTCCCCCCCCCCCCCCCCCCCCCCCCCCCCCCCCCCCCCCCCCCCCCCCCCCCCCCCCCCCCCCCCCCCCCCCCCCCCCCCCCCCCCCCCCCCCCCCCCCCCCCCCCCCCCCCCCCCCCCCCCCCCCCCCCCCCCCCCCCCCCCCCCCCCCCCCCCCCCCCCCCCCCCCCCCCCCCCCCCCCCCCCCCCCCCCCCCCCCCCCCCCCCCCCCCCCCCCCCCCCCCCCCCCCCCCCCCCCCCCCCCCCCCCCCCCCCCCCCCCCCCCCCCCCCCCCCCCCCCCCCCCCCCCCCCCCCCCCCCCCCCCCCCCCCCCCCCCCCCCCCCCCCCCCCCCCCCCCCCCCCCCCCCCCCCCCCCCCCCCCCCCCCCCCCCCCCCCCCCCCCCCCCCCCCCCCCCCCCCCCCCCCCCCCCCGAAGGGAGAGCGGAAAGACGGAGGAAGGAAACAAGAAGGGAGGAGAGGGTTGGGAGACGGTGAAGGAGGAGAAAGAACTGGAAAAAAAGGGACAGGAAAGAGGACATGAAAAAGAAAAGGAAAGAGAAAGGAAAAGGAAAAAGGAAAGGAAAGGGACGACAGAGAAGAAAAAGGAAAAAGAGATCAAGGGAAGGAGGGGACTGGAGAAGAGGAAGGGAAGGGAGAAGAGAAGGAGAACGGAGAAGAGGAGGGCTCTGGGAAGGGGAGAAGAGGGAGTCCTTCGTTTCCTTTGTGCTGAAAAGACTAGGAATGGAGGAAAGGAAATCATCCCTTTCCCTCTCTCCTCTTCCTCTTCTCTTCTCTTCTCTCGTTCCCCTGATTCCCCTTCCCCCGTCTCCACCTTTCCCGCTCCTCTTTCCTTTGCGTCGACTGAAAGTTCAACCCTTCTCCTTTCCCATCCGTATCCCCCTCTCTCTGCCTTCATCTCTTTATTTGGCTTGCAGATCCTCTCCCCTCCCTCTCTCCCCTTATTCTTCTCTCCACAATCCCTTTGGCTCCATCCCAGCTTCCAAGTTTTCTCAATTAGAGTGGCACACTCAGGGGCTTCGCACACGTGTTCTTTGAGTGTACCTTACTCAAAATTAGGAGAAAGAATAGCTCCTCTTCAATCCCAACACAAATACGAAATGAAACAAGGAGTGGGGAGCGCGAGGGTGAGGGGAGGGAGAGCGGACGAGGGGGAGACGGAAGGGAGAAGAGGGAGGAGGATGGGTGATACCAGAGAGGACGACTGGGAGAGGGAGGAGAGGACGAGGGATGTACCACGGCCAAACGTTAGCTATGCATTTTCCCAGGGACTCAGTTTCTATTTGGTGGAAAGAGAGTTGGAGAAGGAAAGGGAGAGGGAGGAGAGAGAGAGAGAAAGAGAGTGGGAAAAGGAGAGAGAAAAGGAGAGGCGTAGGGAAAGAGAAAGAGAGAAGGAGAGAGAAAGGAAGGCGAGGAAGCAAGAGATGCCCAAAAACAGAAGGACAAAGAGCCGGCAAGAGAAAAAGAGAAAGATGGGGGCGAATGAAGGGATCTTGAGCGGAGGGGGTAGGTAACAGAGAGGGAAAAGAAAAGGAAAAGGAAAAGGAAAAGGAGAAGAGAAAGAGAAAGAGAAAGAGAAAGAGAATGGAAAGAAGAGGAAGGGGGCAGCCAAAGAAAATGATGAGGCAGAGAGAGAGAATGGGAGGGTGGGTAAAGGAAACAGAAAACACAAGTAGAAGGGAAAAGTGGGGCAATTAAGAATCTGAAGAGAAAGGCAGGGAGGGGACCAAAGATGAAGAAGAGGGGGAAATGAGAGGGGCAGGAGGAAAAAGAAGAAGAGGACAAAGGAAGGAGGAGTAGAAGTCAGTGCCCTTGTCAGTGATTTAGGCAAGGCAGAGAAGGAAAGGGAGAATGAAACCAAGGATGATGATTGTACCGACTCGAAGGATGGGAAAAAGAAAGAAAAGATGTCCCAGAAGGCAGATACAAAGGAGAAGAAAAAAAAACAAAACACAGGACGGTGCGAAAGAGAAGGAGAAGACGAAGCAGGAGAAAGGAAAGAAGGGAGGAGAGAAAAAGGGGGAGAAGAAGAAGGAAAAGAAAAAGAGATAGGAACTCGAGTTTCGGAGGTTGAAGATTCCCCATTTGAAACCAGAGCAGAGTTGAAATCTGCAATTGCTTTGCTTTCGTCCATTTCTCCTAGCCTCCTTATTCCTTCTATGCGTCCTTCCTTTTCAAATACCTTCTCTGGCGGAGGAAGAGAGGAGGACGAGAGGGAGCAGGATGAGGGGAGCGGGGAGGTGGAGACTCTCTTCCGATGACAACGACGACCTCTGTTTCCTATGTGGAGCAGGTGGTTCCCTCGTGTGTTGCGACAACTGCCCCAGATCTTTCCATTCGCCAGTGCCTACGAGTAGACATTGACGATCTCCCTGACTGTTGGATGTGTCCTCACTGTATCACAGAAAAACAGGGACTGTAGGAAAAGAGAGCGAAAAAGATGAAGACGTCACATCCGCGTACGTACATTCCATCATAACGGGCATCGGACGAAGCACCGCTTTTCTTTGCGTTTTTTCTTTCATTTTCGGTTTGATAGGGAGAGAGAGAGCTTTTACTTTGGTGACCTCACCTCTTTCTTCATATTTATTCATACATACTACTTCATGCGTTGAACTGGGTTCTCCGAAGCAAGCATGTGAATTTAAGCAAGTGTTTTTTTCGTCCTGTACATTTAATTTCTCACCAAGAATGGTGATCACCGATTACTCAGTATCCTCGTTCTCCGGTTGACGAGCTAAACACTTTTAATAAAACTTTATATCGTAATTACGAGTACGAAAGAAATAATAGCTCAAGGGAATACGTGCGTAATGACTTCGCATACAGGCGTACTTATACAAATAAACTCTACGCCAGCTATACTTCTATGCATACACATACCTATGCTGTTGCATTAATCGGATCGTTCACATCTCCGTGTGCACTGGAGATAAAGAACGATCGGAAAAAGGAAGACGCTCTCATAGAGGGTTAAACACGATCAACACACACTACAACAGAAATTCACACACGTTAAGATACAGATGGGCGCTACATTCATATCTGCAATGTGCACTAATATCGTAGGACAAGAAAGACAGACGAAGTAGAATATATATACAGTGACGAAAAAGAAGAAAAAAGAAAGAAAAAAGAAAACGATAGAAATGACAGATCAGTTGGCGAACGGGAAAAAAAGCTAAAAGAACTAAAAACTCCACTACAAACACAGACACGTTCGCAACAAACGAAACACAGGTATTTCCAGGGAGACACTTTGCAAATAGCTACACATAAAATAGGATAGGAAAACAAACAACACACACAAACACTCAGTGGGCGAAGCAGCTTGCGTCTCGTGCTAAACTAGTATTCGCTGTTCGGCAATGGGAGCAGCAAAGTAACTTGAGTTCACTCGGAACACTCACACATCAATGCCACCTCACCATCACCCATTAAAAAGAAAAAGGGAAAAGCTCAACTTCTCTCCTTGCTGTTCTACCGCTACCCCACACCCCGCTCCGATCCCGAAATCGTCCACCCCCACCATCACTCACACTTCATCTCCCATCCCCATTCGGCCCTCAGTGACACCCTCCCTCCTTCCCCCAATGCCGCCCTTAATCGCAGTCAACATCCCACCATCATCCACTCTCTACAATCGATCACCATTAGTCCCCCTCATCCACTCCTCATCAATCTTCGTCGATCAACAATCTTCTGGACTCTAAGTCAGACTGTTGCTGTTCCTTCAACAGCGTCTGTACTTCCTCCTCATCTTCCACAAGAGTCCATCTCATGCCGAATACAGTGAGTGAGGAGAAGGAGAGGAGCAGGAGGCAGAGGTGGAGGGTCCTCCTTGCCCACTATGCTGCTGACGTAAGAGAATAGGGCGGGGCCGAGGCATTTCCCCACGTCGTCAACGAGACACAGAAGAGAAAAGCTCTCCTCTGACCTCTGGTTCGTTTACATTGATAAGAAACGCTCGGAGGTTAGGGACAGGGATCGCAAGCAGGGATCCAGAGGCAAAGGACATGTACTGGATAACTCCAAACGCGTCAGGGAGGACGCTTCGAAATACCAAACAAAGGAACGATACCCAAGAGAATGCACACACACAAACAGAAGGGAAGGGACCTGGGATCGCTGTTCAGAATCTGTTGGCCTACTGCTCCACCTAAGATGATGCCCAAGGCGTATCCACATCCGAACAAGGACGCAACTATAGACGATAATGCAGGGGACAGACTCAGAGACGGATGAAGGAGTCGGCCAATCCCTATCGAAAAAAACATGACCCAGGGAATTGTTGACGCAAACGACGACACGAACACTAAGAGGTTTGTCTTCCGTGTTACTATGCCTTTGTATTTCTGCCATGAAAACATCGATAAGTACTTCCCACTGCAACGCCTTCTTATCTACGAAACTCTTTCATATCGCAATAGCGCATGCGGAGAGAGAAGGAGGAGGAATCAATACGAGGTACAGGCAAAACTACGTCAATCAGAGAAATAACAAAAAAAGAAAAGGAAAAGGAAAGGAAAAGGAAAAGAAAAAGTGAAAGGAACACAGAAAAAACGAAAAAGAACTGGAACAGAAAAGAAAACAGAATAAACAAATGGAAGCGAACTGAAATTAATCTAGACATATACTAACCCCTTCCATGTATCCCCGAGGAGGGTCCTCGACGTAGATCCATACGCAGAGCGAGAGGCAGATGCATGGGACTGATACGAGGAAGAAGCTTGTTCTCCACCCGAACTGGGGCCCAACTACATCCCCAACAATCCGACCAAACAAAATACCACCACCACAAGTCAGCACTGCCAATGAAGAAGCTATGCTCCTCTGGCTCTTAGGAAACAGGTCGCCGATAAGGGAGAACAGGATGGGCAAGGATCCTCCCACTGATAAACCAGTCAACGCCCTCAGCCAAAACAGCTCTTCATAAGAGTTCACAAACCCTATTAACATGCAAGGAATCTCACCGGACAGCACAGCCAAGCACAACGTCTACATACAGATAATACATCACGAGACCAAGGCATACGAGAGATAAATACAACCATACCATTAATTATCACACTGTATATCGTGCAGGATGAAGAGGAAGTCGACGGTGGGCAGAAAGGTATAGAACACATCGCCACACACAAAACAAAACACCCAAACTATGTGTACCTTAGATCGGTCGGCTGAATCAGAAAAATAACCTATCAACAAGGAAATAGGCGCTCCAATGCAAAAAATGCATACGCTAGCCTGTTGCTGAGCATCGCATCTTGTTCTGCATTGTTCAGTCCAAACTCCTTGACAACCTGCGTTAGGTTAGGAGCCATAATGTTCTGGCCTGCGAATACAAATAAAATCGTCAAATACAATATCCCAGCTGTAAAGAAGGAAGACTGCGCCTCCGACTGAATCTTTTGTCTACTGATTCGTATTTCTTCATGCACGTCTTCGTAAACGGGGTCAAATATGTCAGGCTCTTCAACTAAATGCTCGCCGAAGTGAATTGCATCCATTAGAGGAAGGTTTTCAGAAATGTCACCTTGCAATTCGACCTCATCCATATTATCTTCCATGGGAGAGAAGTCAGGTGAGCTGTCTAGCATGGAATATACCTATGCAGTTTCCCGTTTTCTTCAAATTAACGTTCCTGGAGCAAACGAAATGAGCAAAAAAAAAAAAAAAAGAGATAAGAAGTGTCAAACAAGATATTGAACAATGATCCATATTGTGAAAGTACGACAAATTACTATATCGTAACATGAAACTTGAAATATAACACTGAAGAAACACTATCTCACTGAGCATTTCTATTTTCAGAGTAAAAAACAAAGCTATTTTTTTTTTCAAAAGAGATATTTGGGTGTACCTCAAAATGAGATGGTACAGAAAGGTCTAGACACATTATTCTTCTTAATACCACAGAATACATACATGAAAAGAGACATGTGATTTACTCACATGTTCCGTGGGGCGAATTTTATTTGATCATATTTTAATGGCTGTTATTTCTCTTTTCAAATTCCTTTTTCTTTTCTTGCTCTATGAAAATAGAATACCTTGCAGGAATTAAAAATTGCACATAGCCTTTTTTTTATGCGTCATTCGTTCGTATAAGCAAATTTGTGCATTATATTTATGTCATATCTTATTTCTCTCTTGTCCTAAGATATATTTTGTGTCTCTACAGCTCATCACATTGAAAATGCGTTGTTTAATTCAATGTTTCGTATTGAGACGTATCTGTTCATCTCCCCCTTTTTTTCGGCGAAATTAATCGTTCCGATATGAGAACTACCTTAATAACAGGGGCGACATATTCTAGGTTGTGAGAAATCGTGCAATCATATATATATGTCGCTAATACATATGCGCTTCTTTTAACTGGACATGTGCTGCGCTCAGGATTTGAATTTGGACTACTCCGTTCGAGTTAGTTAGTATTGCGCCGCCACTTGATATCCTTACTGTCCCCAAGAAGTAAGAATACCTACATTGAGTAAGTAAAGCAAGAAAAGAAAGTGTAGGGATAACTGACTCGTGTAAAAGAGAGGTTCTACACGACATATTGAATCGAGGATTTTTAGTTGTTTTGAAACAGCAGAATATCTCGGCATAGGTTGTAGACTATCAGAGTTACATTCAAGTTGAGACGAGCACTGGAACATAGACACAGGAACGCACTATGCATACGCGGAATAACTCATCTTCCTCTGTGTCAATGAGGACTCCTTTGAAGGCCTCTCGGGTCGAGAAGGGAGACAAGGAGAAAGAGAAGGAGAAGGAGAAGAGTCGTGAAAAGGACAGGAGATCGGTGGTGGACCCCTTGTCAGATGGATTCAGATCTCCACAGAGTCAGTCGAGAGACCAGGACCTGCAGGGTGCGTTGGGGAAGACGAAGCTAGTATCGAAGGTATCTTACATGTCCCCAGCTGTCGTTATGAAGAGGATGAGTCAAACTCCCTCAACCTCCCTCTCCTCCTCTTCTTCCTCCTCCTCCTCTTCCTCCTCCTCCTCTTCCTCCTCCTCTTCTTCCCTAGAACCATCTTCGTTCTATGACCCTGTTTCCTTTTCGGGTGATGGATTTTCTCCCCTCTCTCCCCTCTCTTCTTTAACTGTGGACCCTCACCGTCCCTCTTCCTCTTCCTCCTCCTCTTCCGTGCAGAGGCCCTCATCGACCACAAATGCAAGGGCAGAAGGGAGGGGCAGGGAGTTGGGTGCTGGTCTTCGGAAGATAGGTGTGGGTATTGGAAGAATAAGTGAACCTGGAAAGGGAGGGAGAGTACAAGCGAGGGAGGATAGTGGGGCTGAGAAGGACAACGAAGAGGAGAGGGAGAGGGCAGGGCTGAGTGTGGACATCCGAGATTCGATTAGCGATGACATTGGTATGGTTTTGGGGAGGTATAGCGGGTCTACTTCGGTCTCTCTCTCTCCCTCGTCCTCTTCTCCGTCACCCTCCTCTTCCTCTTCTTCCTCCTCATCTTTCCTGTCCCACTCTCAGTTTCAAATGTCCCCATCCTCCTCTCACTCGTTCTCATCTGCATACACCCATTCCTTCCATCCCCACGACTCAAATGTGATCGTATCAGTAAGGATGCGCCCTTTCAATCAGATGGAGCTGAAGGGAGGGGGAGTGGGTGCGTGGAAAGTCCAAGGACAAAGCATCACTCAGCTCGCATCCTCTTCCAACTTCACTGTAAATGAGGAGGGCACGGGAGGAAGAGTGGGAGCGTCTTCGTCTGCCTCTTCCTCTGCCTCTGAGTCTAAATCTCTTCCTGTCTTTCACTACGATAACGTATTCGACGAGTCATCTGACAATGCCACTGTGTTCTCGAGGGTGGGGCAGAGGGTGGTCGAGTCGGCTATTGAAGGGTTCCACGGGTGCATATTTGCTTACGGACAGACGTCGTCAGGGAAAACTCACACCATCATGGGGTCGAGAGGAGATCCTGGAATGATCGCGAGGGCGGTAGAACACATGTTTTCTTTGATCCAGCAGTCCACTGAGAGACAGTTCGTGCTGCGAGTGTCCTACTTGGAGTGCTATAATGAGGTTGTTAACGATCTCCTTAACCCAGCGAAGAAGAACTTGAGAATACGAGAAGACAAACACAAGGGAGTGTATGTAGAGGACTTGGAGGAAAAGATCGTGATCAGTGCAGACCAAGTTTTGCAACTGATCGCAGAAGGAGAAGCTCACAGACACGTCGGCCGCACCAACTACAACGAGGTATCCTCTCGCTCGCACACGATCTTCCGCCTTGTGCTGGAATCCGAGCTGAGGAAGTTGCCCCCGAACGCTCCTCGGTCTTCCACGCCCCAGCCCCTCTCCTCCGCTGTCAGAGTTAGTGTCTTGAACTTAGTCGACTTGGCTGGAAGTGAAAATGCAGTGAAAGCAGGTGAGACTAAGAGAGTGAGAGAGACCGGGTACATCAACAAATCTCTTTTGACCTTGGGCCATGTTATATGGAAGGTCACGGAGCAATCAAAGAACACACACATCCCATACAGAGATTCCAAGCTAACGAGAATGCTGGAGACAAGTCTCAACGGGAAGAGCAAGATCTCGGTCGTATGTAGTATTTCTCCTTCTGCGATCAACGTCGAAGAGTCGATCTCCACCCTCAAGTTCGCATCTAGGGCTAAGAAGATAAGGACCCATGCGGAAGTGAACGAGAAGGTTGACTCGGCTACTCTTATCAGGAGGTACAGGGATGAAATTGAAAGACTGAGAAACGAGCTAGAGGCATCCAAAATGTCCCAAGCAATTCTCATCGCGTCCACTTCGCAGTCCCCTTCCCCAGCTACTGCCTCCACTCCCTCGCCCTCCCTTGGTTCTTCCTCATTATCTAAGCGACAAGAGGACGACGCCACAGTGGAGCTTCTTAACGAGAATAGGGCGAGAAACGAAAGGGAAAAGGCAACGTTGAGGGAACAAATAGAACAACTCACCAAGCTCATCCTCAACTACGATTTGGCGGCTGCTCCTGGAACTGCGCCCCCCACCGCTTCCTCTCTCGCTTCGCTCTCCTCACTTTCGTTGTTGTCTGCGTCGTACCCAACAGACCTTCTTCCGCCTACCCCCTACGCCCCTAGCCCCTTCGGTTGGAAAGGGGGAGAGAAAGATGTCTGCTGTCCTCAACCCCTCCTTTGCTCGCTCTCTCTCTGCGAAACCAAGTGTGAGCAGGCGGTCGTTCTCGATCGTTCCACAGTCCTCTGCACACGTTCACTCTTCCCACGCCCACTCGGCATTCTCCTCCGCCTCTTCTTCGTCTTCTTTCTCATCTTTCTCTTCCCCTTCTGGAGAATGCGTATCTGAGGTGGCAGAGGTCAAGGAAAGGAAGGGGGAGGAAGAGGGAGAGGGAGAAGGAGGGGATTCGGAGGGGAGTGGGGAGGAGTCAACGAGGAGGAGAGGGAAGTGGAGTGGGAGAATGCAGAAGCAGAGGCAGCGGTGTTAGAGGACGAGAGAAGGAGAGAGAGCGGAGTATTTGCTCCCTTTAACTCCAGTCAACACCCTTCGTCCCTCATCTCTTCCTCCTCCTCCTCCTCCTCCTCCTTCTCTTCCTCTTCCTCGGTCTCGAGCTCAATCGTTCCTTCGTCTGCGTCTACGTCTGCATCTTCTGCGTCGGCCCCTCCCCCTCTGCCTTCGTCTACACCCATGCCTATATCTGAATCTTCACTTGTGGGTTCTACTGGGTCTGTCCCCCTCTCCTTCTCCACCCCCTCAGTGTCAGCTGGGGATTTCGATACCGCAGAGGGAGGGGGGGATGATGATGAGCAGGAGATGGAGGGAGAAGACTCGTTCGTTGATCTAGGTCAGCGCGGTGGGGGGCAGAATGAGAGATCTAGTTTCAGGGAGGGGAGAGGTAGAAAGGGATACGCAAAAGGAGAGGCCGAGGGAGTTAGCGACAATGAGAGGGAGAAAGAGGCAGAAGGAGAGGGGGGGAAGGCGAGGGGTGAAGCAGGAGAAGTTTACTCTTCCTCTGAGGAGGAGGAGGAGGAGGAAGAGGAGGAGGACGCACTAGGTGAGTATGGATTGGACGGAGATGACCCGTTCAATCTTTTGTCGCTCCCATCCCTTCCCCCCGCCGATGAAGTCCCTTCCTTTGTCGAGGCGACTCTCGTACATGTGGGCAGACTGATAGACATGGTGAGAAACAAAAACAAAGCGCTTCTGAAGGAGCGGAAGAGGAGGAATGCCCACAAGGCGCACATCTCTCGCCTTACCAAGACAATTGAATCATGGGAGAAGTTCTACGCCGCTGCAAGAAGAAGAAACGAACTGATCTCAGAGAGAATCAGAAGTCTAACGAGTAGAACAAACAGAACAGATGGACAGTGGAAAATCGTACTCAAGAAAACCAACGTCTCCCCCGCCCTCTCTCCCACGCCCTCTCCCTCTGCCTCCTCCTCCTCCTCGTCATCTCGCGCCTTCTCTCCTCTGTCTTCTCCCTCCTCTGATTCCAAGAACAGACAGAATAGGATTGAGAGGGAAAGAAGAGGGGAGAGGAAAGAGGAAGGCGAGGAAGAGGATGGGGATGTATGTGACATAGGAGAGGAGGAGGAAGAGGGAGAGGAAGAGGGAGAGTCTTCTTCTTCCTCTTTGCCCTCTTTGCCCTCTTCTTCTCCCCTCGCTTCCGGAGGCATATCAATTGCCGTTCCTTCTTCCTCTCTGTCCTCTCCCCCTAGCTCCCCTCTCTTTGACGTAGATTCCCTCTCCTCTCCCTCTGCCTCTTCTTCCCCTCTGCTCCCGCTCTGCGAAGAGGATGAAACGAGTCTGGGGAGTAGCTTAGAGGCGAGGGCAGGGAGAGAGAAGAGCGAGGAAAGAATGCTTGCGAAGGATAAGGGCGCCCACATTGCACAGCAGAAGGGACGTAAGATACTGAAGTCTGAAATTCCAACTCGGTATGGGTTCAAAGGGCCGCCTTCCATCTCCTCCCTCCCTCCCCTCCCCCACCATTTCTCGGAAAAGGATGATGTGTGTTCACCCTCGTACGTCACCGACTTGGAGGAGGAAGACTTGAGCATGGACTTGGAGAAACTAATCACCACGATAGGACTACCGGCTGAGGATGATCAGCTGTTTTTGAGTCCGGACTTATAGAGAACACTCGCGTCAGCTCATTTCCTTTTCTCCTTCTCTCCTTCTCTCCTTTTCTCCTTCTCTCCTTCTCTCCTTCTCTCCTTCTTTCCTTCTCTCTTCTTCCCCCCGTCCCTCTCCTTCTCTCGATCACCTCGACCATCTCTTATCTCTTTTTTTCCTCCCCTCTCTCTCGCTTTCGTTGCCTCTCCTGTTCTTCTCCATGTCCTTCTTTCTTCCGACCCGTCTCTCTCCCTTCTCATTTTCTACCTTCTTATGAGTTGTTTCACCCGTGCGTTTCTTTCTTTCGTGTTTATTCTCGTGTTTCACGTCGTGTAGGTCCCGTAGTGTGTGCTGTAGTCTGAACGAAATAACAGTTGATGTGGGTGTATTTCTGCTTTGACTTTCCTTCGTCAACTAAGTTTTTGACTTGTGCTCTTGGACTTGCCCTTTGGATGGACTTACCCTTTGGATGGACTTGCCCTTTGGACTGATCTCACTGCACTCACGTTCCTTGATTTTCTTCGTCTCAATGCTCTTCTATTCGTTTGCCTTTTCTTCTATGATTTTCTTTTTTCTTCTCTCCTTTTCTTTTTTCTTCTCTCCTTTTCTTTTTTCTTCTCTCCTTTCTTTTTTCCCTTTGTTTCTTTTTTCTTTTTGTTTCTTTCTTTGGTAGCGTGATGCACTTAATGTAAACATTATTTTTCAAAGTGCCACTCACTCTTATTTATGATACTTCTATTTATTCGACAAGTACAAATGTTTCGTTCTGTTTCTTCAGTCCGTGTGCTGAGCTTTTCAATCTGTACATATCGTACACGTACTTTATAAGTAAAAACGCATGCATAAACACGTACAAATACATAAACTGTTTGTTTTTACAGGCAATTGACCAAAAACTTCTACGTGTACCTGTAACCGAGACATTAGAGGAGGTCCTTCATAACTAATGTGAGGCATTGACCTCCACATGAACTAGCGACATTCGTCTTCCTGGCCCTTGAGCCGATGCGATTGACATGAAACGAAGACACACACGATGGTTTGTGTGTGTTTATATCACGACCCTCGGCCCCCTAGTAGTGGGGCTACGGAGGGTGAGACTTCGCCCGTAGCAGAGGGAATAGGGAAGGGGAAAAGAGAGGGGACGGGGGGAAGGGAAGTCTGCGTTCGTAGTTCTTGTTGTCCCCTGTGCCACGCTATCTGATCCTCTCCCTCTTTTTTTTGTCTGATCTGTCTTCTAACTATTTCCCTCTGCTTCCTGGTTGTCTCTGAGTTCTTGTACAGTGGAGTATATAGCGGAAGTTTCCTACTCAGAAATTTTATTTTCTTGTTGAGTTCTTTACTGTGTGTGCACTTTACGTCTTGCATTGAAAAAAAAATGAATAAAACTCATTGTCTTCCGAAGACTTCCCTTAGCTTTAGCGCGGGTCAAAGCGACAAACTGTGCCCACACATACACGATGCAAGTGCACATGGGAATATATACACGTACATACATATCGCAGACGTGCTCTCGTAAGAGTTTTTGAATGCATGAACTGCTATTTGATGGCCATTAACGAATGTTAGCCTATACGCAAACACACATTACACGCACTGTATTGCCTACATATGCATACGTACGCATACTCTGGGCTATGCACACACCCTTCAATCTGATGATTTCAGAAGACTCTAGACGAGCGCTTCACAGAGAGAGAGAACAAGATGGGTAAAGAGGGAAAGAATGTGTGTTAATGAGGGGTGCGCGTACCAGAGGAAAGACGAGAGGGCAGTATGAAAAGAAGAGGGAGAAGGGACGGTGCAGGATGACTGAGGAGCGGAAAGAGAGAGGGAAAAAGTAAAGAGCGAGGGGAAGTTGAGGACAGAAGATAAGAGAGGAGCTAGAGTGTACACTGAGTGCGGAGCTTATTATAAGTGTGACGCTCGATGCGTATGACGCGTATAACTAGTTGAGTCCATGCTGGTCTGACTCTCGCTTCTTCTTCGCCGCTAGCATATATTCCATCCACGCGTTTGCCACGTTTTCTTCGTCCAAATCATCTGCATACTGTCCTTCTCCACTCTTCTCTCCGTTCTCCTCTGTCTCTTCAGCCCTCCACTCTCCTCTCTCTTCCTTCCCCTCCCCTCCTTCCTCCTCCTCCTTCTCCACACCTTCATTTTCACTTGTTTTTCCTTTGCCGCCGGGTTCCTTCTCACATTTTCTTCATCTCTCTCTCTACTTCCTCCCACCCACCTTCAGCTCTCTCTTCACGTTCTTCCCTTTCCCTTTCCTTTCCCTTTCCCTTTCCCTTTCCCTTTCTCTTTCTCTCCCTCTGTCTTCGTCCGACCCCTTTCTCTCTATTCCCTCCCTACCCTTCATCTCTCCCTCCACCCCTCCTCTGTTGATCTCTGATCCCTGACCCCTTCCCTTTCCTTGAGGCTCTCCTCCCTCTCTTCGGCCTCCTCCTTCCTCCCTCCCCCACCTACACCAACATACCTCTCCTTGTCATTATGGCCGCTGAAATCATTCCCGTAGTCAATGTTGTGGTGGTTGTAGTAGTCAGAGTCAGAGTCAGAGTCAGAGTCTGTCCCTACCGTCCATCTCCCTCCCCCTACCCTCCTCTCCATTCCCCTCCTCTTCCACTGCCTCTAATGTCTTGCATACCCTTCATCCCTCTCACTCGCACGTGTTTCCAGTCCCTCTCCACCACCGCATCCTCCATCCCCACGTACCCATCGTCCTTCTCCTTCGTCATCACTTGTATTCCACTTAGACCCCCGCCTTCCCCTTCTCTCTTCCCTCTTCCTTCATTCCTCTCCTCTCCTTTTCCCTCCCTCATCGTCTGTTTCCAAGTCTTCGTCACATTTCTTCCTTCCCCTTCCCACTCCCCTTCGCTTTCTTCTTCTCTTCTTTCTTCTTCTTTGCCTTCTGGCTCTCCTCCCTTTCCTTCTCCCTTCCCTCCCCCTCCCTCTCCCCTTCCTTCCCCAGCTCCTCTCCCCACCCTCCCCAAGAGAACAAATCACTCATATTTCCATACGCGTACTTGTATGCGTCTTCCATCCTCATCGTCGGTTTCTACTTCTCCGAAAACGTTCTTCTTCTTCTTCTTCTTCTTCTTCTCACCCTTCTCTTTGGTTTTGTTTCCCTCTGACTCCTCCCCTCCCCCCATACTCTGCTGCCTCTCCCACCCTCCCTCTCCTTCTCCACGCTTCTCTCCTTGAGTTTCTCAGGTATATCTCCCTCTCCTTTTCCTTCTCCTTTTCCCTCTCCCTCTTCCTTTTCCTTTTCCTCCTCCGTTGCTTCGCTTTCCTCTCTCTCTCTCTCCTCCTCGTCGTTCTATCATATAACCCTCTCTTTCCCTCCCTTCCCTAGCCACTCTTTCCCCTCCGTCCTCCTTCTCAGTCCCCCACTCCCTCCTCTATCTCCATCCTTTCCTCTTCTCCCTTGTTCCTCCCTCTTCCTCTCTCTCTCTCACATTCCATCCCACTCTCCTCTTCCATCTCCCATTCGCTCCATCCTCCTCTCTCCCTCCCTCTCCTCCACCTCCGCCAGAACCACCCTGTCCTCCTCTCTCCTCCCCTCTCCTCCACTCTGGTCTCCGTTCGTTTCCTTCTCTCTTTCTCCTCCAAACCGCGCATCTATACCTTTTCTCTCTCTTTTCTTTCTCTTTTTCCCTGTCTTTCTCTTTTTCCCTCTCTCTCTCTTGTTCTTCTTCTCTTTCTTTTCTTTCTCTAGTTCAGTGCTTCCCCTCCCCTCCCCTCCCTTCCCCCTCCCCTTTCCCTCCCCTTTCCCCGCCCTCCCTAGTGGCCTCTTCGCCTCCTCCTTCTCGTTCACGTTCCCCTTATTCATCAACGCTTCCTCTCTCTTCCTCCTCGCTTCCCACATATACTCCTCCCAAGCTGAGTGAGCGAATGCTGCCTCTTCATCTCCATCCTCTCTCCTTCCTTCCCTTCCTTTTCTCCTTTCTCTTCCGCCTGCCATCCTCTTGCCTCTCTCCCTTCTCCCTCTCCCTCCTCCCTTCCCTTCCCTCTCCCTCTCCCTTCCTCTCTCTCTCTCTTCTCCCTCCCCCTTCTCTTTTCCCGTAGTCTCTTCCCCCTCTGGTCTTCTTCCTCCTCTTTCTTTTTCTTCTTCTCCCTTTTCTCTTTTTCCTTCTCTCTTGTCCTTTTCCTTTCCCTTTCCCTTTCCCTTTCCCTCTCCCTTTCCCTTTCCCTCTCCCTTTCCCTTTCCCTCTCCCTTTCCCTTTCCCTTTCCCTTTCCTTTCACTTTCCCTCTCTCTTTCCGTCTCCCTCTCTTCTTCTCTCTCTTTCTCTCTCTCTCTCTCTCTCTCTCTCTTTCTCCTTCTCCTTCTATGAACGATGAGCTTTTCTTCTTCATCCCTTTCCTCTTTGTTTGCTCACCCCTTTCCCATATCCCTGACTCAGGGACTGCTCCTAGTCGGTCTTTCTCTCTCTCTTCTCTCTCTCTCCCACCCTCTTCCTTTCCTCCCACATACACATCGCCACTCAACAATTCTCTCTTCGTCTCCTCCCCCTCTCTCTCACCCACCCTCGCCCTTCTCTGCCTCTGCCTCTGCCTCTGACTCTCCCTCTCCCTCCTCCCCCCTTTCTCTTTCTCTTTCTCTCTCTCTATCTGTCTCTCTCTCTCTTTCTCCCTTCTTTCCCCTTCCTTCCCCCTCCCGTCTGTCCTGCTGGGGACCCACTCTTTGGAATGGAGTGCTCACGCTCCTCACATGAGAACCAGAACGTGCAAGAGAATCTCCAGCCGACACTCCTCCCCGAGCCCCTCTTCCTCCCCTGATTCCCCTTTCCCTCGTCTCCTTCGTCTCTCTTCTCCCTCTTTCTCCCTCTTCCCCACCCTCCCTCCCTCTCTTCTCTCCGTTCTGTTGTCTCCGTTCCCCCCTCTCCCCCCCCCCCCCTTAGCACTCTCTCCATTCGAGATGCAAGAGAACGAAACAGACGAAAAGGGAAGATGAAGAAGGAGATCGGGAGAGAAGCGGAGAGGGAGAAAGGGGGGAGTGGGAGAAGAGAAGGGAGAGCAGAAGAACCCTCGAATAGGGAGAGGAGGGGGAGCAGGAAGAGGAGGAAGAGTTAGAAAGTAGAAGAGGGAGAGGGAACGGAACGAGCATACGGAGAATGAAGGAGCATGAAGCAGGAAGGAAGGAAGAACAGGAGGTTGGAGGAAGAGGAAGGAGGAAGAAGAAGAAGAAGAAGAAGAAGGAATACGGGAGCAGAGGAGGGAGGGGGCGGGTAAAAAGACTGAGGTCGGCAAAACAGAAAATCTAGGGTGGGGAGAAGAGGGAAGGAAGGGGAAACTCAAGTGGGAGGGAGAGAAGGGAGGGAAGGGGGCCAGGGGGAGGCAGGAGGAGTGGGAAGACTGAGAGGCAGGAAGAAGGGGGTAGCGGGGGAGAGCGCGGGCAAGGAGGAGGAGAATGAGGAGAAGAAGGAGAAAGAGAGAGAGAAGGAGAAAGGAGAAGGAGGAGGAAGGAGAAAGGGGCGAGAGAAAAGACTGTTCTTTACCTGACAAGAGGGTGGGAAGATGACGCAGAAGAGGAAGGAGATGAAGAGGAGGAGAGAGAGGGAAGAGGGGGGAGGAGATGAAGAAGAAGGAAGAAGAGGGGAGGGGAAGAAGAAGGAGAAGAAGAATAGGAGGAAGAAAAAGAAGAGGACGATCGGGTGAAATACTATGGGCGAAAAGACAAGAAGGAGGATAGAGACGGCGAGAGGAGGAGGAGGAGGGGGAAGAAGAGGAAGAGGAGGAGGAGGAGGAAGGAGGAAGAAGCGGGAAGAAGAGGAGGTAGGTGGGGACAATGCAAGAGGAGGAGATAGAGAAAGGGAGGGGGAGGAGGAGGAGGGGGGAGAAGGGGGAAGGGGAGAAAGGGGAGAGACGAGAGGGAGGAATGGCTGAGGATGTGGATCGAACTACCAAGTGAGCAGAAGGAGAGATGGTAGATGAGAGGGCAGGGGAGAGGGGGAGGAGAGGGAGGGAGGGAGGGAAGGGGAGAGGGAAGAGTGGAGTGTAGAGAAGAGAAGGAAGTGGGAGAAGCAGGAGGAAGGAAAGAAGGAGACGGAGGCGCAAGAGAAAAGGGAAGAGGGAGCGTAACGGATGGGAGAAGGTCAGAGGAGAGGAGGGGGGAACGGAAAGAGAAGGAGGATGGGTGATGAAAAGAAAGTGATGAAGATGAAGAAGAAGAGGGGGGAGAAGAGGGGGAAGAATAGGAAGAAGAAGAGGGGGAAGAAGAGGAAGAAGAAGAGGAAGAAGAAAAGAGGGGAGAAGAGAGAGGAGATGAGGCGAGGGAAGCACTGATAGGGAGGGATTGGGAATGGGATTAGGATGCAGAGAAGAGAGGGGGAGGGAGAGAGAGAGGGAGAGAGACGGAGAGAGAGAGGGAGAGAAAAAAGGGCTTACGTGAAGAGTGAAAGGGAGGGAAAGAGAGGAAAGGGAGCGAAGAGGACAGGAAGCAGAAGGAGGGAGGGAGAGAAAGAATGGGAGGAAATAGTGGGTAGAGGGGAGAGGGAAGAAGAGGAGAGGGAGACGGGGAGGAATGGATCGGCGTAACGTCGGAAATATGAGTGACTTCGAGTCCAGGGAACGCATGGTCTCTCACTTGTGAGGTTTTCACTTGTGGGGTTTTCACTTGTGAAGTGTTCACATTTTCCTCATCTTTTTCTTTGTTTTCGTATCCTCTTCTGTCCTCCTCCCTCTCTTTCACTCGCAAATATGCTAGCATTTCCTTCCTTTTCCCCTTCCCTTTCCCTTTCCCCTTCCCCCATCCTTTCCCTTTCACCTTCCCCTCTTCCTCCTCCCCCTCCGCTTCCCCTTCCTCTTCCCTTCCTCTTCCCTTCCCCTTCCCCTCCCCCTCCTTTCCCCCTTCCGTTTCTTTTCTCCACATGTTGACAAAACGTCTGACATCCCCACCCACTCCCACCCCTTTCCCCGTATCCCTTCCTCTTCCCTTCCCCTCTTCTGTGTTATGTTCGCATCGTCTCTTATCTTTCCCCTTGCAGTTCGAAGAGGTAGAAAAGAGAGAAGGAGGAAGAGAAGCACGAGGGAAGGAACAAGAGGAGAGAGAAGAAGGGACGAGAGAAGAAGGAAAAGGAGAGTTGGTGAGACTAACGAAAATATCTTCTCCATCAAAAGCATCTCCGTAAATATCTACGTGTTTGTTGGGTGCATGTGACGAACGCCCTCCTTCCCCCGCCTCTCCTCCTCCCTCTCCCTCCTCCCTCTCCCCCTCCTCCTCCCCTTTCCCCTTGTTTGCCCCCTCTCCTTTCTCTGAGCTCTCCACCCCACTCCAACCCCTTTCTTTTCTCTTCTTTTGCTCTCGCCACTCCCTTCGCCCCCCGATACTTTTGCCTTTCACTTTCGCAGTTGTATCGTATTCTCCCTCTTTTCCTCTTTCTCTTCCTCTTCCTCTTCCTTTCCCTCTTCCTTTCCCTCTTCCTTTTCCTTTTCTAACAATATCCCGTCTCTCTCCCTCTTCATCTCCCTCTCTTTGCCCTTTCCTCTGTCCTTTTCTTTCTCTAGCTCTGTTAATTTCCTCGCCTCTGTCCCTCTCCTCCCTCTCCTTCCCTTCCACCCTCTTCTCCCTCTCCTTCCTCTTCTTTCCCTACCCCTCTCCTTCGCCTAGTTGTTTGTTCCCTCTCTTCCTTTTCCCTCCTGCTCTCCATCTCTTTCCTCCCCCTCTCCACCCTTCTCCTCCTTCTCTCTCCTACCGGTCTTCACATCTTCGCCCTTTGGTCTCCAATCACTCTCCCCATCACTCTCCTTCTCCTCGTCCTCTTTCTGTCTCTTCCTTTCCTCCTCTCTCCCTCTTTCCCTCCCCTTTCCCTCTCTCTCTCCCTCTCCCTGTCCCCCTTTCTCTTTCCCTTTCCCTCTCTCTCCCTCTTCGTCCCTTCTCTCCCTCTTCTTCTTCCTCTTCCTGATCCTCCTCCTCCTCTTCCTCCTCCTCCTCCTCCTCTTCCTCCTCCTCCTCCTCCTCTTCCTCCTCCTCCTCCTCATCTTCATCCTCTTCATTCCCCCTTTCTCCCTGATTGTATCAACCACTTCATCATGTCATTCTCCCAGGCCTTCACCTCCCTATCCCTGTCCCTCGCCTTCTCCCTCGCCTTCTCCCTTTCCTTTTCCCTTTCTCTCTCTCTCTCTCTATCTCCCTTTCCCTCTCTCTTTCCCCCTCTCTCTTCCTCTTTCTCCTTCTCCCCCTCCCTACGTACTTCTAATTCCACCGATCGTTCTAAGGTCTTCGAAACACTTCCCCTTCTCCCTTCTCTCCCCTCTCTTACCTCCCTACCCTCCCTTTCCTCCCTTCCCTCCCTCTCTTCCACCTCCTCCCAATTTAAGAATCCTTCATGGCTTTGCCCACATCCCCCCTCAGTCCCCCTTCGGCTGTCCCCATTACATTCGCCTCCTGCCTCCATCTCTTCTTCTCCTTCCTCCTCATCTTCACCTCCTTCCCCCCACACGTAGTACGAATGGTGGGCAGCGTAAAGAGTGTTGGGGGAAGAGACAGGGACGTGTCTCGAATCGAAGACGGAAGAGAAAGAGGAAGCAGAGGGGACTAGAGGGTGAGAAGGGGGTTGGTGAGGAGTTCTAGAAAAGCGATCGTCCCAGTCCTTTCCCACTGCTCCTCCTCCTTCTCCTCCTTTCCCTTTCCCTTTCCCTTTCCCTTTCCCTTTCCTCTCCCTCTCCCTTTCTCTTTCTCTATTCTGCCCCCTCCCCCTCCCTTCCCCTTCACACTCTTCAGGCCTCCCCTTCTTCTCCCTTTGCCTCTGCTCCCTCTGCTTCTCCTTCTCTTTCCTGTCCTTCTCGCCTCTCTCACGACTGAGTCTTTGGTACACTAGCGCACAAAGAGAGCTATCTCGATATAGACGGTCTCCTTCCCCTTTCCTCCGCTTCCTTTAGCCGAGTGCAGAGGAGGGAAAGGGCTGCAATTGGATCGGGAAGGGAAGAAGAGTGGGACGGCAGTGGGGACGGAGAGGGAGAAGGGGGAGGGGAGGGTGAGCGGGAAGAGGAAGACACGGATATGGATGAAGAAGAAGGCGGTAGAGGAGTGGGGTAGGGAAGGGCGGAGAAGAGAAAGGAGAAGAGCGAGAAGGACGGGGAGACGCAGAAGAAGTAGTAGAAGAGAGTGAGGTAGGGTGAGAACTGGGAGCAGGGAAAGATGAGGAAAAGGGAGAGGCAAAGGAAGAGGAGGAAGAGAAGGAAGCAAATGAAGAGGAGGAAGATACTGTATGAAGAAGAGAAGAAACGGAGGAGGAGGAGAGGAGGGATGAGGGGGGAGAAGGAGGAGGACGTGGTACAGTAGGGATCAGGAATGGCCTAATAGAAGTAGAAAGGGGATTGGGGACAGAACAGAGGGGGAGCGGAGGATGACTGGAGAGTGAGGAGGAGGATTCTGCTGGAGGGAAGGTAGAGGAGGAGAAAGGGAAGGCAAGAGAAGGGGAAGAGGAAGAGGAAGAGGAAGAGGAAGAGGAAGAGGAAGAGGAAGAGGAAGAGGAAGAGGAAGAAGAGGAAGGAAAAGAGAGGAAGAGAGAGGGAGAAGAGAATGTTTGAAGGATTGTTCTTCTTCCCAATCTGATTCCCCTTCTACCATCTCCTCTTCTCCCTCTTCTCCCTCTTCTCTCTCTTCTCCCCTCTCCCCCTTTGTCCTCACTTCTTCAGCCTCCTTATTTGTTGGAGTATAGATCTCCTGTTTCTTTCTCTTCTGCCCTCCTCCTCCCTCTCTCTTTCTCCTCCTCGTCCCTTCCCCCTCTCACCCCCATCCCTTTCATTCCCTCTGCCCCCATCCCTTTCCACTACTCCGTACATCATAGTTTTAGCTTTCTCCCATTCACTTTCCTCATATCTTACAATCGCTTCTCTTCGAAACAGCTCACTAACCCCACCACCCTCTTCCCCACTTCTCCTCCTCCCTCTTTCCTTCTCTCCCTCCATCCCCCCCATTGTATCTTCTCCTCTCCGCACACTCATCCCTTTCCCTTTCCCTTTCCCTTCTCCTTCTCCTTCTCCTTCTCCTCTCCTTCTCCCCTGCCTCTCCTCACCGCACCCCAACGCTCTCTTCTCTTCCTTTCCTCCCCAAGCAACCTTGCTCCTTCCCCAGTCCCTCTCCATCCCCCCTGCTCCTTTCCTCTTCTCCGCCTTTCCTACCACCCCTTGCTTCCCTCCTTCCCTTCTCTTTCCAAAACTAGCCATCGCACCCTCCTTCTCTTCCTTCTCTTTCTGCGTCACTTCCCCTTCCCAGCCCACCTCGCACATCCCCGCCCCCTCCGTACTCCTTTCCCTTACCCTCCTCTCCCACAGACACTCCACTTTGCTTTGAACCCCCACTGCAGTCATAGTGATTTCCCTCACCCCCTCCCACCTCCCCATTTCCCGCATATGTGCAACAGAAACATACACAACGCATCTGCAGACAACTGCTCCTCACCCACATTCTCTGGATCGTCTCCGAGTTTCATTTCATCTTCAAGACTGTCATTTTGACGCCCTCTTCCTCCTCGTCCTCCTCTCCCCCCTCCTCCTCTCCCTAGCAAATTCTTCTCTACGAACAACCACTGCATATCGCCCATTATCGACGCCTCTATAGCAGCTTGCGGAATGTCTTTCTCATACAACGAGTCAATAAGGAGCAAATAAACTCGAATAAAATTTTCTTTGGAATATCCTGGTTCTTGGATGTTCAATATGTTTCTAATTGCAGTATGTAGAGAGTTCACTGCCTTCGCAAGAGAGGCTACCAAAAAACAAGAATAAAAGAACACCATTACGTCATTTCTTAGTTTTTTTGTGCATTGATGCATGTAATTCACATATAATTCCATGTGATGTTTATGTTGCTTCGACTTACCTTCAGTGAATACTTCATTTTTGTTCAGTAAACCTTGTTGCCTCACGTTTAAGCGAAGATCTAGAGACCCGTTACTTATACGGATCATACTAGAGAGATTATATTAAAGTAAATAAAATTTACGTGTATATATATTAAATGTCACTTTCCATCCAGTGAGTAAATAACGTATCTTTTCCAGTCAGTTTGGCAAATTATGGTGTTTTCTTTGTATTGCTAACTTGAAAAAAAGACAGCAGATTTTTGTTCCCAAATTGATTGTACTCCTCAGGAAAAGCAAACTCTGTTTTTTAGACGTGTTGGTGTCAAATACAGGATGTTAAATAAAGAGGCTATTCAGAAGTTACCACGAGAAGAGGTTCGTTCAGCGGTTTGCTTATTTTGAACATTTTTATCCCCTTTACAGCTTTGGATGTCTGACATTGCTGTGTCGTATGTTTTTCTTCACAACAACAGAGAGTACAAGTTCTTCAAAAGCTGAGCCAAGAGGCTAAATCTATGAGAGCAGACCTTGACGAATTAAAAAAGATTGTATATCTTGCAACTCAAGAAATGAGCGGAAGGGGTAAGTTTCTTATGATTTGAATAAGTTTAAATTCGTGTAGAATTTCTCATCTCGTCTGACTGATACGGTGTTTACTCATATACGTGTGCAGCATCTGCATTTGAGTCTGCCATACAGTCAGCAACTCAAGAGCAAAGTGAAGAAAAGGCATTGCAGCAAGATCATTCTCATTTGGAAAATAATAAGAGTGAGGAATGAAGAGAGAGGAAAGTCAAAGTAAGATGTCGTGACATCTAGGGAGTTCAACAAAACACAATCGCATTAGTGATTATTCTTACATGCATGCATTGAAAGTGTGTGTGTTCAAGAGTGTAAGCTAATCCCAAAGGTGGTGGGAAAAGATGTAAATGTTGAACACTTCAGCGTATGAATGGAGATTTAAAATACTATATTGCACCGTGTTATTGCAATGGGCTAAATAAAAGAAAACAAATCATAAATAGGGAATTGAATGTTTATTTGTCAAACAGCTACGGCTAAAAGACTGCAGACGCACATGGAAAGGCTCGTCCAATGCTGAAATGACGCTAAATAGAAACTACGTAGAAGAAGAGCAAAGGTAGAAAAGAAACAAGAAAAAGGTTATAAGAAAAACGGAGAGGGAAGAACGAGAATATAATATAGAAGAAATAGTACACGGATCAACTACAAAGTGGGTGAACGGTAGAGAACTGAAGATAACAGAATCCACACTAAACGAGATAGAACAGAGTATTGATAATATCTGGTTGTGAAAAGATAGCAAGAGAGTGGGCCAAACAAAGGCAATCTAGGAGCGGAGTTGACACTGTGAAGAGTGGCTGGGATGGGTCTACCCCTCACGAAACAATGTGTTTCTCCGTTTGATAAAAGATATATACTGTCAGACATAGGCACACAGACATACATGTGCGTACATATGTGTAGGTTCATGTGAGCATATGCATATATCTGTGCATGCGCAAGAACCTCTATCTAAACTTGTGGAGTTCCACAGCACTCAGAAAGACGTTCAATGCGGATGGCTAGGCTATGGGCTTTTGCTCTGAGGAGTGAGTACGTCTTGATTTTCTTGGCAAGGGTCGCGGGGTCAGCTCCATCGATCTCTGCTTTCACTTGTTTGCACTCGTAGTCTACCACCCTCAGCTCCTCCCTCAACAACTCATACGCGTACTCAGGAGTATACTTCGCCTTCGCCTGCTCGATCTTTGCCTTATTTTCCGCTGCCAGCTCCAGTTCTTTTTTGAGCTCTTCCGCTTTGGCCGTTGCTTCTTCGCTCACCTGGTCACTGATTTTTTTCTTCTCCACGACCTGTCTCCCTATCTCTTCCACCTGGTCCAGTAGAGACTCCCTTTGCACCCTCTTCAACATCAACTCCCCTTGGCTGTTAACTATGTCTTGCACGATAGCAGGTTCCTCGTCCCAGTCCCTGAGCTCCCCGAGAGACAGAGGCTGTAGAATATTAGCTATAACAGTTGGAGACAAACTAGACTGCTTCTCCACCTCATCCTTCTCCTTCTCCACACTCAAGCTGTTGTGTCTGCTAGATGAGGGAGTGCTATGGTCGGAGCCTGATGAGGGGAGAGGAGGAGCCGCCCTCTTAGGAGTAGGTGGGTTATACGTCAGAACGGATGCAAGTGTTTGGATTGCCGAATGTAGGTGCAGGGTGCTCACCCAGTGCGTCAGAGGAGAAAAATTCGTCACTGTTCCGTCGGGAAGCAGGTTAGGGTGCGTCACAGGGTTTAATATCTGTATAGTGGGAGTGTAGAACGTAGGTAGTAGTGACAGTGCATGATAAGTTACGAAGAGGTTAGAGTTCAACTCCGGCGATCTATTAGGGTTGTTCGAATGATATAAATGCAAAAATGTGAGGTATGACAACATTATAGCGCACCTTCAATACGGGGGCAGCTTGGGGAAAAGCGGGAGGGAGGTAGATGGACAGAGTTAGAGGCATGATGCCAGTCAGGTTCAAGGGAAGAGTAAATTCATCTGATGCAGGATTCACTGTGATCGCAGGATAGGCATGCAACAGCTCTTCGATTTGCTTCTTCCTAGCAGAAGCTACATCATTTCCTGTTATTTTTTTCCAGAACGCCATGGTTTGCTTCGCTTCGCACCCTGGCACTGAGAAGCCAAGTAGGACACGCACACATAAATGTTAGTGACACTCAATGAAACAAGAAGAGTCAAGACGCTCAAAATGTATATCTAACAAGAAAACAGTAAAGCTGACATATATGTATATGGACTGTATCTCACGCAACCAGAATGTCCGTAAATCATTGATTCTGTACCACAATTTTCAAGTACGTATTTGTTTTCTCTTCTTGCTCCTCATTCAATTTGTTCCAAGCTATGCACAACTCTAGTAAATGTTATGAAAAGTTGGTTAATGTGGGAACTCAATTGATCATGCAGTAGTGGGTGGAAGTTATGGTACGTAGGCTGTAGTGGGAATGTACGTTTTGGATGTTCAAATCAGTTCTCTCGACTGATTAGGCAGCAGCTCTAAGATTTTTTTGTCTCCTATTTCACAGCCTTCATAGTACCCAGAGAAATACTGACGAAATAGAACTGTTTAGTCATCAATTTGAATATCTTTCTTAGGCATGTTTAGTTTTTAGCACTCATGTAATTACTAGGCAGAAATTGATTTATCCAAATAATTTAGGACTATGAAGTAAAAGTGGTTAGTTACTTTATTGAGCAAAATATGTACAACAGAAATGTAGAATAAGTGACAGTTATATATGCGGTCTAATAGAGCTACAACGTTAGACAGCATATGGAAAAATGAAGTGTTGTAATTTGAGAATAAATAAGAGGTTGTTTCCCTCGTTCTTATCTTATCTAAGATGTATACTTATTATCCCTCCTGGTCAAACACATTCAAGTACTTGGACACGACGCTTCCCAGAATCTCTCTTCCCCAAGGAACGTATGACAGACAATACCACACCATCGACAACTAATAAAGCAAGACATGTTCATAAGGGAAATGATTAAATGTGTATTAATATGACGAAATATCCTTGGATATGGACATGCGCCAATTGCAGTGTAAGAGTGAGAATGGCGTACGAAGTGAAGTCAAAGGAAATGCTTACCAGTTGAATGATCATGGCAATCAATACCAAGAAAGTGGACTCCAGGGCAGTGGCGCAGAAGAGGGTGAATGCGATGGCCCCGATATATATCTAACAATATTGGAAGAGAATGAGAGCATAAGTGGAGAAAGGTTATGGTTATGTGGAGATTGTACAAGCAAAGAATGCATAGTGTTTAAAATAAATGTGGATCACTAATTGCACCAGTAAATATGATTGAATAGTTGAGTGTGGGATCACTGAAGAAGGAGGAAAGAAGAAGATGATAGATGAAATAACTCCTACCAGCGTTGCGAGGCGACGCTCTTTTTGAAACATGGAACGAAGCTGGGTGGCGGGGCCATACCAAAACAGTGTGCTGAACAATGAGAAGATGTTTCCGATCGTGTAGGTGAGGGCGAAGCTCGTGGGGGAGTAGATGATAGAAACGGAAGAAAAGGAAACAATCCATCCAAACAAGAAACAAATAGAGAATCCTGCCAGACGCTGGCTGTAAGTCAGAGTGATTCTGCTCTCCAAATCGTCCCAGTAGCTTCGCTCAGGATACTCATCTGAGGATTTGAAGTGTATAAATAAGAATAGTAAAAATGAATTATAACGTATGGTTATTTTGAGAGTGGATGGATGGTAAATAGGTTGATTGTCATAGGCATGGCATACTTCCAGAAAATGATGATATTTTCACGTGTATTTGATGTCACTGCTGGTTGCATGAGTAATGGTATACGTACTATTAAAGTATCCTCCAGGGTTCTCCTCGTCATAAGTCTGAGCGTTCAAGAAGCTCATGGACTCCTCTCCCATTGTGGCTTGCTCTTGATAGGGCATCCTGAGATTCTGTCTGTTCGAAATTCAAGAGAAATTATATTATTAAACTCAAGTCATCCCCGGTAGTGGTTTACTTGCATATATTTCTAAGACATAAGATAAGCAAAGTGTAATGTCAGAACTACAAAGAAGAATAATACCCGGTTGTTGAGGAGTGATCGCTAAAGCAACTATAGCTTCTCATTTTGAAAGGTAAGACTGCACGCTCGTGCATGTCAATGAACTTCTTTATTGTAAAGTATTAGCATGCGATGTTCATAGAACTAGTCGTATCTTATGTAGACTATAGCTAATATCGTAAAACATGTTATACATTCTTGTGATTTTCATTAAAAATGTCTCCAAACTTTGAAGAGGACAAAATAATCTCAAAAATGAAGATAACAAGAGGTTTTTGTAAATATTGAATCGGCTCCTTAACAGAAGTGTCAGCTTTTGTACACATAATTACGAGCATGGATGTGTTTTAATGAAACATAATTTAATGTTAAATAAAGAACGAACGTGAAGAAGAATGTGTAATATGTTCAAGTAATTGTTTTACTAACTATGCAACCCTCCCATATGATAGTTCGGAATAGTATCAAAGTAGAGGGATTGAGCAATGTGTATATTTGTGGGAGCGTAGTAAGTTAGTAGTTTAAATAAAAGCTAGTCTATGGATTCTCACGAAGAAGATATTTTCGTCTTCCTGAATAACTGATAGAAGTGAACAGTTACTTTTATTTAATTTATCGTGATATGTATCTAGACACAAACTAGTACGGTTTCTAATTCAAATTATACTTTGTGTATCATACATTTGCGTAGTTTGTACATGTCCTCGTCTGTATCTATAGATAATTCGTCGAGGCTGTCGACTTCTCGTGAAGGTTCAGCTAGGCAAACCTCGTCTAGAAGTTCTAACCTTTCCGCTGGGTCATCTAGGAGTTCATCGGGGCGATCAACCGGCGGGACAAGTGGAAGGAAGTCAAGTAAGAGATCTGCTAAAGTAGATACTAAAAAGGAAGAAGAAGAGGCTGAGGAAGCTGAGCGACAGAGGAGAGCCGCCCTCATAGAAGAATTGAAGGAAGAAACAGCAAAGGTGAATCAGATACATGGTGAGTTGGAACGTTCTCTCGAGCTGATGAAGACCGAGGGAACCGATATTATGTCGGTACTAGATTTGGATCTACGTGCACTAGAGGAAGAACTTGTGACTCGTGAGGATTTGAAAATGAAGCTGGAGAAGGAGATAGAGGAAGAGGATAGAGAATTCAAGAAGAAAAAGGAGGCACAGGAAAGAAAGTTTCAGAAAGACATTGACCGTTTAAACAATCTATTGAAGAGGGAAAAGGCGACATACGCAGAGTACGAGAGCTTGCGTGAGGAGAAGACGCAGGTATACAAGACTCTCGAAGTGATGGGAAAGAGATTGGAAGAAAGTAGGAAGGAGAACCAAAAGATGATCAGTGAAAACGAACACAGCTGTCTCAGAGAAAAGGACATGCTCCGGAATGGAATGCTCGCGAAGATAAGCGAGACAGAGATGCGGTTGTGGGATGTGGCGGAGATGAAGGAGAAGACGGACGTGTTGAGGATTGTCATGTGCCACGACCAAGCAGCTACTGAACTATGGTTCCAAAACATTGAAACTGAGAAGGTCATGCGAAGAAACGACCAATTGCAGAAGCAGGGGGAGACCCTGAAGCGGTCGTTGGCGTTGGAGATGGGGGCAGTGCAGTTGGCGGAGAAGGAGGAGAAGAGGCTGAAGAAACTGATCGATTCGGAGACAGAAGAACTCAGCTTCCTTGAGGCATTGGTTATATCAGGTGACGTTGCTGGCATGCAAAGGTACTTCTCTATGCACCAACCGAAACTCTCTCTCGCACTAAACGCGAATAAGAATGCAGATAAGACAGTAAAGGCAAGGACGGGAGGGGGGGAGTGAGGGGAGTAAGAGGGGGGGAGGAGCGGGAATGAAAAGAGGAATGGGAATGGGAGGGAATGATCCTAGAGCATCAGGTCAGGAAAAGATAGTTCAGGGAGTGGGGACGATGAGAGAAGAGATGGACGCATCCCCCTTCTCGTCATTTTCGTCGTTGGGTGGAGTGAGGGGAGGGACTAAGGACCAATGGGGAAGTCAAAGTGGGAGGGGTCGGAGAGGGGATGCGAGGGGGTGTGGGAGGAGCGAGGTCTGGACGGGTGTCATGGGAAGGGGCAGAAGGTGCGTGGGGGGTGGAGGGGGGACTAGGAATGGGGATGGGGGTGGGTGGAGAGAGAGAGGGGGAGAGAGAGGCGAGCAATGTATGGTGGGGTTCGTCTGTCGTGTCAGAGAGTGATGGTCAGAGGGTGAAGGGTAGTGGAAAGGGAGGGGTAGGAGGAGGGGTGGAAGGGGGAGGCGAAGGCTCCCTTTCCTCTGCGATCACATCGGTCGTATCTAGGCTTTCTTCGAATGGGAGAGTCCTCGCTGATGATCGAAGCGAAGGAAAGGGGGAAGAGGAGAGGAGGGAGAGGAGGAGGCCAAAGGGAAAAACTTGTTTGTCAATGGAAGTCAATGGAAGGGGAGAAGGAAGCAGTGGGAGAAGTGGAGCCAGAGTGCCTACTCAGTCGCTATGTCCCTCTGTGCCTCTAACGTTTCCTTTCCCTTTCCTACCTCCCCTAAGTCTATGCCTCCTCTTCCATCCCCCCTCTATCTTACTCTCTCCCATCCGCCGTGTCCTCCTCCTCATCCTCCCCTCTCCTCCATCTGTTTGGGCTGAATGCGAGAGAGAGGGAGGGCTCCTACAGGGAACAGAGAAGGGTCCCTTGTCCTCGGTGGAGGCTGAGCTGAGAGGGCAGGAGAAGAGGACGAGACAGAGGGCTGTAAGGCCTACAGCCGTAGAAGAGGTTTGGAAAAGAGAGGGCATGGACTCGTTCGTGTCCAAAGGAGGAGTAGGGAGAGAGGAAAATGAGGGAAGCGAGGGGAGAGAAGGAGGGGACCCTCTTCAGACGTGGGGACCACCCCCTGCGCATGGGAGAGAAGGATCGGGTGGAGTGGGTAGAGTGAGTCCCTTCGGAGACGAAGACGTGGGAGGGAGGGCTTGGTACCCGTCGTCAACCTCCTCCCTCCTCGTCCCGTCTCTCCTGGGGTCTACAGGAGGAGATGTAAGAAGGACGGTTCAGGTGGAGGAGGAGGAGGAGGAGGAGGAGGGTAAGGGGGGCAGGAGGGCAAGGGGTCGAGGACTGAGAACAAGAGGAAAGTCCGTCGTGGGTCACGTGAAAGACCTCTACCTCCAACTGGGAGCAATAACCAATGTGATCTCTGAGTTGGCGCTCAAGACTGAGATATGTTCGGCGCAGAGGAGAAGAGATGAAAGACAAGTCAACAAGCTCATCACGACTCATAAAGAGGCAGTTGAGTTCATTTATAGCTTTCTCGTCTGCTATGGAGAAGGAGATCGGAAGGAAAAAGCGGAAGAACTTACTAACCAACAAAGAAGGGCGGAGCAAATGCAAGAAGAAGACGAAACCGAACAAGTTGGGAAGAAATATCTGTTTAAGAAATATCCACATCTTCTAGATCTTTTGAAGTCTGGAGCTGGGGAGGTGGAGGGCGTAGAGTGGGACGGGGAAGGGGAAGGAGAAAAGGAAGGTGGAGGAGTAGAAAAACTAAAGAAAAGAGTCGAGGAAGAAGGGACAGGTGAAAGCGGGGGGCGCAAGGGGGGCAGCAAGAGGAAGAACAAAAAACGGAGGGGGGAGATAAAAGAGATGAACGAGGAAAAGAAGCAGAGGGAGAGGTAGGAGCAAAAGACGAACGCAAAGGGAGTGAAATAGAAGGACACGGAGGGGAGGGAAACGGAGTGGAAGGAGAAGGAGAAGGAGATGGAGTGGAAGAGGAAGAGGAAGAGGAAGAGGAAGAGGAAGAGGAAGAGGAAGAGGAGTCAGGAAAGGAAAAGGTAGCTGAGACAGGGAAAAAGGAGGGGGGAGGAAGGAGGAAGGGAAGGGACCGGAGGGGGAGGAGAAAGAAGAGGGAGAAGAGAGAGAGGAGGGAAATCAGGAAGAGGAGGGAGGACTAAAGGATGATGAAGAAGCCGGTAGAGGAAGCGAGGAGGAAAGGGAGAAAGAGAATGGTAGTAATGAGAAAAGAACCGACAAGCATATCACATCTCTTGCCTCTCCCTCTCTCTCTCCCTCTCCCTCTCCCCTCTCTCATCTGCATCTCCTTCTGCCATGTCCTCTGCGCCCTCCTCCCTCTCATCTCTTCCAAAAGCCTCATTTTCTCCATCCCCTGTACGTTCGCATTCTCCTCCTCATCTTCTCCATCTTCCTCTTCCTCCTTCTCCTCCTCCTCCTCTTTCTCTTCTCCTCTCATCTCGAAGGAAGTGAGGTTTTCAGATTTAGTGCAGAGACACAAAGAAAGAAGGAAGGCGGAAGAGGAGAAAGAACAGTCGCAGAGGGAGAAAGAGAAGGAGAGGGGAAGAGGAAAAGGAAGAGCGGAGGGTGCGGAAGACGAAGAGGGAGATCTTGGAGGCAACGGAGGGGAGTGGAATATGTTACGTGGAATCCCCCTAAGGTGTCTTCCCCTCTCTCCCAGCACAAGAGAACTCCTCCTCGCGATGCTCTATTCGAAGCTAGCTTCGCACCATTACTCAGACATCGCAAACGGAGACTACTCCTTCGATTCCTCTCTCCCCTCTCTCCCCTCTCTCCCTCCCCCCTTCCTCTCTCATGTCGTCTTCCTCCGACCCCCACGTCCTCATCTCTCTCACCCTCCTCTTTCTCTCCCTCTTCTTCACTTGTATCTCCCTCCACTGGCTCACTTGGCCCTAAGAGGTCCATTACCCCTGGGAAGAAGCCAGCGAAGGCAAAGGGAAAGGCATCCCTTCCCAGTCCCCTTCTCCCGCCTCCTCATCCTCTTCATCATTCCACTCTCAGTTGGAGAGTATGATGAAGAGGGCCGAAGGTGCTGTGATAAATGGGAACGATGATGCAGGTACCCCCGTGGAGATTCCTCAAGCCCTCTCAAGCAGAGCACGCGACGTTGGCCTCCTTACCACTACTATCGAAGCACCTGCATACTCCTTCGATGGAGACTTCAAGAAACCAACTAAGACGGTTTAGAACGTCGTGCATTGCTGCCATTGTGTCGCTGGGGTCTGTATATGGATCAGAGATTCATTGAAAAGTCATTTCGTGTGTCTTTTCTTTTTTCTCACGTTCTCAGTCTTTTTTCTCTATTTGTCAGTCTCTTTTTTCTCTTTTTCAGTCTTTTAACATGTCTAGTGTGTCTTCTTGTGTCATATTTATTGTTTTAAAAACATGTTTGTCTGTTTGTATATTAGTTCATTAAGTCTCTTTTCGCATGTTTTCCCTATGTTTTTCTGTTTATTCTCCTAGGCACAGCTATGAACCGCCTAGGCCAATAAAATTAAAGCGCGTACATTGCTATACTATTTTACAGTAGATTATATACTCAAGAATGTATGGTTGTTTTATATCCTTCAACATAGTGTTTTCTGTTGATACATACCAAGGAAAAATCGAATTTGGCAACGTATTTGTTGAATAGTATTTGGCGAATGCTTTATGTTTACAAATATCTGCATCAACGCAATCAAGAATGGCAGCAATCCTGACTCCCGTCCTTGTTTTTATACTATGTATACGTATTTGAGAATACTCTAGCGCATTTCAAAATCTTCATGAAATAGCTGGCAATACCTCTTGAATATTAAATTTGTATTGTTGGGTATTTATGTTATTTCTGTATAACTAACGCAGTAATTGTTGTGGTGCACTACTCTTTTCTTTTATCGAACGAAATCATTCCTCTCAGATCTTCAGAATGTCTCAGGTACGGAATATGAGTAAACTAAACTATATTTAAATAGATTTCGTTTTGTTTTCCTGGTTTTCTGCTGTGTAATGAAAAATAGAATGCCTGATCTGAGTCCTTGATGCGTGGCATGCGTGTGTTCTCTTTGTTGCACAGAAGAAAGTTCCTGATTATCTCAGTCATTTCCTTCAGATCCAGTCCACCAACAAGTGCACCGATAATGTAAGTGTGTGTATGGTTCCTATATATATGAGTGCTTTCCTTTGACAGCTGGCGTTAGGTCTAACTCTAGTTGTGTGATTGTCTTCGCAGACTGCGTTACTTTGCCTCGAGGGAAAGACATTGGAACAAGCACAACAGAGCTACAACTCTAGGAAAAACGAGTATGATCTCGAAGCAGTGCAAATCGAGTCCTGCAAGCCTTTGCTCAAGGCGATATTTTTCAAGTATGCGAAGGAAGTGGATGGGAAGATGGAGATCAGCGATGAAGCTCTGGAGAAGTTCTTAAGTGACATTAAGGTGGATTCGGATAGTATCCTGCCCATCATGATTGCGTGGAGGCTCAAGTGCAAGAAAGTGGGTGTAATTTCTGAAGAGGAGTTCGTGGATGGGTTCGCAAACCAGTTGTGTGGGTCGGTGGAAGACATCATGACCTTCTGCTTCTCCTCTCCAAAATCAAGCCAGAGGACTTTTCGTTCAAACTATTTTACCGCTGGCTCTACGAATTTTCCAAGGATGGAGCAGACAAAAAATTTTTATCTCTCCCGGAGGCATTGGAGTCTTGGTCTTATATTATGCCGATCGTGTATCCGTCCCTCTCCTCCTCGTTCCTAGAGTACATCGAGTCAAGGAAGAAACTGAAGGCGATCTCTGTTGATTTCTGGATGTCCATCTATGACTTCGCAATCACAGTTGGAGACAACCTCGACATCCACAACCCCAACGACGCGTGGAACTCGAATGTTGATTCATTCGTCAAGTATCACAAACTCAAGATGGAGAAAAAGTGAGGGGGCAGGCTGAAAGGAGAAAGGAAGAGAAGAAAAAGGAGAAATGAAATAAGAGGGGGAGAGACATGAGAAGGGAAGGGAGAAGAGTGGGAAAGGATAAGGAGAGAAGGGAGTAGGAAATGGTGAAACACCTGGGAATGAGAAGAAGGGGTATGGGGTGTCCGTCGATGGGTGTGGGGGTGTTTGTTATTAGTGAATTTTTATTTCAGCGAGCGCCCCATCCCTATCTATTTTGTTGGTCGTATTTTGTTGTTTGTTGTTAGCACTGTCTCTACTTGAGGTGTGTTAATGTCTGTGTATGTCTATTTGTGTTTTCGTGTGCTTGTGTTTGGGTTGGCTCCTGGTAGCGTACGATCGTTTGCGTTGCGTTTGTTGGCATCTATTTCAGCACTAGTTCCATCTAACATTACTAATCCTTTTCTTTTGCTTCAATCTCGGTTCGATCTTTGCATGTTTGTACTCTGTTTTTCGTGTTTTTGAATGTTCCTTCGTTTCGTCATCGTAAGTTTATTTATTCCTATTTATGGTAGTTGCACGATGTATTTCTCTTTGTCTTTACCTTGGTCTTTGATTCGTCTCCTTGGCTTGAGTGATAGTTTGTGTGTTTGTGTGTGAGTCCGTGTGTTAGTGTGTCTGTGTGTGTGTATTTATATATGTGCGTGTATGTTTGTATCGCACTTCGTTTTGTTGTGGTAGTGTATGAGTGTCGTTTACGTCATGATCTGGGTCCACTTGTGGAATGAAAATAAGTCGTCCTTGCCCCGTCGTCAATTAATAAAATATCGGAGAATAGCACAGTTACCCATATATATGAATGCGTTTGATGACTGTGCAGCACATACGTCCACTCAGTATAATAACCCATGCCGAGTGTAGTAAGTACTTAGCGCAAATGTCATTTATTCATCGGAGCTTATGGGAAAAAAGAAAAATCCAAAAGACAAGTGCAAGAGAGTAAGTAAACGAAGAGAGGAGTGGGTGCGAGGGTGTTGTACCCATGCACATGTGCCTATATTTGAGCGTGGAACTGAGCCATGACTGCGCGACTTAGTATGAATGAGTCTGAAGATGTGCATGCGCATATTTCTAACCATATCCGTACGAAGGAATGTATGTTTCAGTGGGTAATCGCGTATCGGAGAATGTGAGTGCAACTTCCGTTGTGTGCCTGTAGATCCTTTCCTTCTCTCCTACTCCTCCTAATCCTCTTCCTTCTCCTCCTCCTGCTCCTCCTCCTGCTCCTCCTCCTACTCATAATCCCCATGGCCTACTCTTCATCTGTGTCCTTCTTCTTGCTGATCCAGTGGATTACATGCTTGAGATCCGTGTACGTCTTTTTGATTTGATCTGCGTACGTTTCCTTAGTTATCCTCTTTTCCTCAGCCTCCCTCTTCGTCCTCCTCCTCCTCTCCACCCCTCTCAAGGTCTCCTTCAGTCTGTTTAATTCGTGATGTTCGATCGAATACCGAAGGGTACCTACAATAACAGTACGTCACACACACAGGGTATTCGAGTGAGGTTATTGGATCAGCACAAGATGAACAGAGAAGGGGGGGAGGCCGGAACCAGAGGGGGAGGCATATAATGTGGAGAACACGGGTAATGGAAGGGAAGGATAGTGGGGGGTTAGGAGGGAGGAGGGAACGGAAGGGAATGGAAGTGGAAGGGATCATAGATAAAAGAAAACGAAAGCAAATGAATGAAAAACAAAAATAGACACAAGAGAAGGTTAATTAATAGGAAGGAAAGACGTGTATGCATGCGAAATATAGCAAGTCATAGAGGCAGAAAGAGAGAGAAGGGAACGTCATATCGGAAAGACGAGTCGCAATGAACAGAAGAAACAAGCGAGAATAACGGAAGATATCGCATTGCAACGCGAAGAAATGACTGGAAAATAGGTTGAAGCAGGGGAAATACAAAGGAAGTAGCAAACGAAAGAACAAAATAAAGAACAAAATAAAGAACAAAATAAAGAACAAAATAAAGAACAAAATAAAGAACAAAAGGAATGCACGAGATGAAACGCTTACGTTGATACGCGATGACCCATCTGGTCGAGACGGAATCGTCTCTTCCCTTCTCCTCCCTCTCCCTCGCCCTCCGCACCTCGTCTCGTGCCTCTGCCTCTACCTCCCACTCCCTCTCGAACTCATTCACAAGGGAGTTGTAGACGCCAACATCCCCATCCACTCCTCCTCCGCCTCTCTCCCTCTCTCCTTTACGCCGGTTTCTTGCGATCCCTCCCACCCTCCTGCCTCTGTTAGAAAAAGAGGGAGAAAGGGAAGAAGAGGCAGAAGCAGATGCAGAGGTGGAGGCACAGGCGGAGACAGAAGCAGAGGCAGAGGCGGGGGCAGAGGAGGAGGTAGCAGTAGAGGCGGAGGTGGAGGGGAAAGCAGAGGCAGAGGCAGAGGCGGAGGCAGAGGCGGAGGCAGAGGCGGAGGCAGAGGCGGAGGCAGAGGCAGAGACAGAGGCAGAGACAGAGGCAGAGACAGGGACAGAGGCAGGGGCAGAGGCAGGGGCAGAAACAGGGGCAGAGGCGGAGGCAGAAGGGAGGGATTGGGAGGATGAGGGTCGAGAAGAAAAGAGAGGGGCTTGTTCAAGAAGAGACGGTGAATTGGTTTGTAATGTGTGGGATGGTGTGCTGCCCTGAGACCTCACGGCCTGTCTCTCTCTCGCCCTCTCCCTCTCCTTCAGCCTCTGCTTCTCTATCTGCCTCTGCCTCTCCTTTTCCCTCTCCCTCTCCCTCTCCCTCTCGCTCTCCCTGCCTCCACCAACGTCTTCCCTCCATGCCCGCGTGCCCCCCAGCAAAGCTCCTCTCGGTCTCTGCCCGAGGTCCCTCTGTTGCTGCTCACCCGCCTCCTTTTCCCTCCTATTTGTTTCCGCTAGATACCTCAGCCCATCCTCCTCCCTCCTCCTCTTCACCTCCTCCTTCTCCTTCATAAGTGCTTCCACTGCTCTCCTCTGCTCCCCCAGCCTCCTCCTAATCCTTTCGACGTCATTGTCCTCCGCTGCTCTTCCCTTCACTAGAGTTCTTCTTCTAGCCTTGACATCCCAATTGACTCCCTGGGTCCCCCGCTCCCTCCATCAAAGTAAAGCGTGACCTGCCCTGCATCTTCGATATTGCTTTTCATCTTCCTCCCCCTCTGCACTGACTCCAGGTACTTCTCGTTGCCCGTAAACCACCTTATATCAAGGGGGGCATGGGGAGAGTGCATCCGGAGAGGGGCACACTCGGACACAGCACGAGAAGAGGGTGAAGAGGAAGCGGAAGAGGAACGGGCAGAAGAGCGAGAGGAAGAGGAAAAGGAAGAGGAAGAAGGATGAAATACAGACTCTCCTTCTGGTTGTTCTTCTTCTTCTCCTTTTCCCTCCCCCACCCCCACCCCTACCCCCTTTATCTCTCTCTCTCGCTCTCTCTCTTTCCCTTCGACAACTGATTCCGAACCAGACCATTCAGAACTACTAACTTCATGCTGTACGTCCCCTTCATTCCTAAGATTCTTCTCCTTTCCCTCTTCTTCTCCTTCTTCTCCTTCCTCCTCCTCCTCCTCCTCCTTCCTCTCCTTCTTAGGCCTTTTTCCCCTCTTCCCTCTCCCTCTGTTGTTTTCCGTCTCTTCCTCCAGTCTTTCCCTTCGCACGATTCGAACTGGGTTGGGAGAGAACGGAAGACGAAGAAGAAGAAGTGGAAGAAGAAGAAGAAATAGAGAAGGAAGAGGCAGAAGAAGAGGGAAAGGAAGAGGTAGAGGAAGAGGTAGAGGAAGAAAAAGAGGAAGAGGAAATGGAAGGGGAGTGGGAGGAAGAAGGGGGAGAAGAGGAAGACAGGGAAGAAGAGGATAGAGAAGAGGAGGGTAGGGTCGAAGAGAGAGGACGGAGAGGGATGGCGTCAGAACCAAGAGACGAGAAATACTCTGAAATCTGTCTCTTCTTCGTCTCCCCTCCTCCCCTCTCTTCCCTTTTCCTTTGGGGTAGGATGAAGAGGACAAAGAGGATGAAGAGGAGGAGGATGAGGTAGAGGAAGAGGAAGAGGAAGAGGAAGAGGATGGAGAAGAAGAAGGAAGAGAGAAGGATGAGGGTAGCGTAGAAGATTGGGATAAGGAAAGCGAGGATGGGGAAGAAGAAAGAGAAGAAGAAGGAGGAAGAAAGAGAAGAGGAAAGAGAAGAAGATCGATCAGAACTGGGATTAGCGCTAGGATACGAAGATGAGGTGGAGAAGGAAGAGGGAGAAGAGGAAGAAGAAGGCTCGAGAGAAGAGGGGGAGGGAGGGAAGGAGGGGGAAGGGAAGAAGAAGAAGTGGACCTGGCAGATTTTTTGGAAGAGAAGAGGCGAAGGGAGAAGAGGAAGAGAAGGAACGGGAAGAAGAAGAAAGGGAAGAGGAGGTGGGCTTGGAGACGGGATTAGGAACAGAGGGAGAAAAGGAAGATGAAGTAAAGTAAGAGGAAGAGGGAGAAGAATGGGAAGAGGAAGAGGATGGGTTGGAGTTTGACTGAGACTTAGAGTTGAAGAAGGGAGATGGCGAGTGGAGGGGAGCAGAAGGTGAGGGTAACGACGGTGAAAAGGAGGATGAGGAGGAAAAGGAGGTAGAGCGGAGAGAGGAGGAAGAGGCGAAGGAAGATCTGCTCAAGAGGGGGATCGGCTGGTTGAGAGAGGGAGAAGGGGCTGGAGAGAGGGAGGAGATCACCGAAGGCGAAGGAGAAAAGGGGACAGAGGAGGAGGAACGGGAGGATAGTGGAGAGAAGGGAGAAAGGAGGAGGAGGAGGAAGAGGAAATGGATGAGGAAGAGGAGGAAGAGGACTGGGCGTTATTCTTCTTTGCATTTCTCAATATGAAAGAGACAATGGGGGAAGACGAGGAGGTGAAGAGAGATGGAGCCGCAGCAGAGAGAAGGGAAGAGGTAGAAGAGGAGGGGGAAGGGGAAGAGGATGAGGGAGAGGAGGAGGAAGAAGAGGTGGGGGAGAGGCAGGGGAAGAGGAGGCTTTGGAAGTGGAAGGCGAGAGAGAGGATTGCGAGGGGAGGAAGGCAGAAGGGGGCAGGGACGAGAGGGCAGAGGAAGAAGATACGAGTAGACTGGGGTGTATTCCTTTGGTGTTGATTCCGGTGGCTGCTGTCCTTGCTGACCCCTCTTCCCCTCCCAGAGCCCCTCTTCTTCCCCGGCTTTTCCTCTATTCTCGATGTAAGACAAAGCGTTCATCGAGTGGTGAGAAAAAACGTTAGTGGAAGTAGATGAAGAAGAGGAAGACGAAGACGAAGACGAAGATGCATATGAAGAAGACGAAGATGAAGAGACATTTCGAGAGAGAGAGAGAGGATGAGAAGGAGGGAGAGAAGGAGCTATGTGACTAGACACAATAGGGGTTCCATCCCTTTCCCTTTCCCTTTCCCTTTCCCTTTCCCTTTCCCTTTCCCTCTCCCCCTGACCCTCCTCCCCCTCCGCTCCTCCTCCCCAATGTCTTCGCACTCCCCCTTCCCCACCCGCTTCCTCCCCTTCGCCCAGATAAAGAGATGGCGGGGGAGGAAACAGAGCTATGAATGGGCCCTCTTTCTTCTTACAGTAAATCCTTACTCGGTTCCTCTTCGCCAGAAACGCCCTCCTCCTCCTCACCACCTCCTCCAGCGCCAGCCTCTCTGCCGACTTCTGCTCGTTCCCCCTCCTCTCCTCCCTCTTCTTAGGTTTTCTTCTTTTGCCTCTAGGTTTGAGAATATAAGATGGAGAAGAAGAGGAAGGAGAGGAGGGTGAGGGAGAGGAGGAGGAGGGAGAAGAGGAGGGAGAGGAGGAGGAGAAGAGGGAGAGGAGGAGGGAGGAGAAGAAGACAGACGAGAAGAGAAAGGACGGGGGGGTTTGTTTGTGTCGTATGAGAGATAAGGGCGGAGAAGTAGAGGAGTATGAGGAACCAAGATTCGAGAAAAGGACTTAGTCCGGGAAGAGGAAGAGGAAGAGGAAGAGGAAGAAGACGACGAAGAAGAGGGAGAGGCGGAGGGGGAGGGGGAGGGGGAGGAAGAGGGAGAGGGAGGAGATGAAGAGGAAGATGAAGATGAACAGGAAGAGGATGGGAAAGAGGCGTTCCCTACAGAAACTAAGTCCAAGCGACGGATTGCCTTTGACTCTGCCCACTCCCATTGACCTCTCACCCTCTCCTCTGTCTCCCTCTCTCTCTCCTTTCCCTCGCCCACTCTCTTGCCTTCATCAGCTCACTCGCATTTTTCTCGGAAGAAACGTTCAAATTGATTAGTGAGCTCACATACGTGATACTACTTTCAATTGAAGATGGGGGGAGAGGGAGAAGGAGAGGGAGAGGGAGAGGGAGAGGGAGAGAGAGAGGGAGAGGAGGAGGAGGAGGAGGAGGAGGAGGAGGAGGAGGAGGAGGAAGATGAAGATAGAGAGGAGGAAGAGGAGGAAGAGGAAGAGGATGGATCAAAAGCAGAACGGTGAGCGAAGGAAGAGGGGAGGTCGATAGGGAGGGCTATGGGCAGAGAGGGAGGGAGAGTGAGAGGAAGAGTTGTAGGAAGGATCGTAATGCAACTGAGCGTAGGGGGTGTGGAGGGGGAGGGAGAGTGGGGGTGGGGGTGGGGCACAGGAAGAGAAAGGGATAGTAAGTGCTCTCTAAGAGAAGGATGGGAGGCGGAGGGAGGCACAGGGAGAGAGGAGAGGAGGAAAGAGTGGCAGGGGAGAAGGAAGGGGAGAGAAAGGGAGTTGGAGACGTGAGCTTTGGTTCTCATTGCAACGTACGAGTGCATGTCAACTTGAGGAGGGATCAAAAGAGGGCCTCCGACAAAGGAAACAGAGGAAGAAGAAAGGGGGGAGGAGGGGGGAACACTCAATGAATGGGGGTCCAAACGGATGGGAAAAGAAGGGACGGAGGAAGAGGAAGAGGAAGAGGAAGAGGAAGAGGAAGAGGGGGAAGGAGAGGGGAAGGAGAGAAAGGAAGAGAAGAAGAAGGAGAGGAGGAAAAAGAGGGCGAGGAAGGAATGGAAAGTATGGAATTGTGTTGTCGTTTATCTTTGTGTGCGTTTGTTTGTTTCGACTTTCGCCCACCTCAACCAACTCAGTCTGTTCGCCCTGACTAGCTCCATCTTCGCTCCTCCTCCTCCTCCTCCTCCTCCCCCTCCTCCTCCCACTCGTACCCCTCGTCCTCTCCCCCTCCTGCCTTCCATTCCTTTTGTCCTCCTTTTCCCTCTCTCTTTCCCTATTCCTTTCCCTCTCTCTTTATCCTTTCCACTAGTTCCCCATCCATCGTCATCTGAGAGAGAAGAGGTAGAAGGAGAAGGGATAGACGATGGGGAGAAAGGGGGCGAATGGGAAGAGAGAGAGGAGGAAGGGGAAGAGGAGGAAGTTGACAGCATAGGAGGACGGGAGAGAGAGGAGGAAGAGGACGTGGAAGCAGAAGAAGAAAGGAGGGAGGAAGAGGGGAGTGGAGGGACAAAGAAGAGAGGGCGCATTTATATGTAAAGAAGAAGAAGAGGAGGAGGAGGGGGAAGACGAAGACGAAGGGGAAGAGGAAGTGGAGGAAGAAGAGGAAGGAGAAACTGAGTAGAGAGAGGAAGAGTGAGGGGGTAACGACCTAAGAGACCTAGATCTCAAAGACGGATGAACGAAGCGTATGAAAGAAGGAGGAGGGGGAGGATTTGGCGAAAGAGGGAGAGTAGGTAACGGTGTGGAGTCGTGAGCAGATGAGGAGTCGGACGATCGAATCATAAATGATGACGGGGCGTTACGTGAGGTCGAAGCGGAGTCACCGAGAGTAGAAGAGTGGGATATAGAGATAGGTGGACTCACGGTCTCATCTACGAGGGGGGTCAGCAGTGGAAGTGAAGACGTGGCAATGAACGACCGAGACTTAAGGGATCTAGACCTTGAACGAAGGAGTGGGTGTAGAGATGGATTACGGGAAGACAAGGATGAATGGGAAGAAGAAGCCGAAGCGGAGGCAGGGGGGGAAGAGGAAAAGAGGATGAAGATGAGGTAGAGGAAGAGGATGAGGAAGAGGAAGAAGAAGAAGAGGAAGAAGAAGGACGGGTAGCCAAAGAAAAAGAGGAAGACAAGAAGGAAGAGGAGAAGGAGGCAGAAGAAGGGGGAGGCAGAGGGGGAGGGCGGAGGAGGCAGAGAGAAGGTCGGCATCAGGGTTACCAATGATGTTCCTGTACGCGGAAGATATGCCCTGGACTCTCACTTTTCAAGAGCAACGTTGCCTTTCTCTTCTCCTAGGATCTGGGTCAGCACCCTCGCTCCCTCTCTCTCTCCCTCTCCCTCTCGCCTCTCCTCTCCTCTCTCTCACCCTCTCCCTCTCCCTCCTCTCCCACTCCCTCCGAGCCCTTTCCAGGCCCTCTAGCTCTCTCTCACGAGCAAGCCTCCTCTCCCTCCTCTCCCTCTTTCTCTCCCTCCTCTCCCTCCTTCTTCCTCTCCCTCCTTTCCTCCCTCCTCTTCTCTACCCTCTCCTCCAGCCTCCCTCTCCCTCTTCCTCTCTTCCCTCCCTCTCCTCCCTCTCCTTCTGCCTCCTGATCTTCTCTTGCCTCGCTCTCTCTCTCTTTCTCTCCCTCTCCACATTCCTCCTCCATATCTTCTCCATTCGTAAGATAGCTCCTCTCCTCCCTTTCCCTCCCTCCCTCCTCTCTCATAGGTAAGTTCTGCCCTTTCGCTAGCTCTTTCAGCTCTTGTTTTATCGATCGAATGGATAGCGTTTATCTCCTATCCTTCCACCCCCCTCCCCCACTCCCCCGTTCCCACTCCCACTCCCTCCCCCTGCCCCCTCCTCCTGCTTTCCCCTCATCCCCTCCCGTCAAACTTCTCCTTCTTTCGCTCACTGACGCCCTAAGACTTCCCCTTCTCCCCCTATGCCCTCACTCACACTCCCTCTCTTCCCCCCCACTCCTACTCCCACTCCCGCTTCCATTACTCCTTTCATACTCTCCCTCTCCTCACCCCCACCCCTCCTCCTCCACTGAATGCTTCCCCTCTTTCCCTCTGCCTTCACTTCCTGTGCTCATTCTTCTGCTATCCCGTATGTTTGTTCCTCCCACCCCTCCTAAACTCCCCTTCCTTCCTCCTCCTAAGCTCCCTCTCATCACCTCCTCCTCCTCCTCCTCCTCCTCCTCCTCCTACCCCTGTTCCTGTTCCTATATGGAGTCTAATCAATTGCTCACTTATCCTTCCCTCTTTTCCTTCCCTCTTCTCTCTCTCTTCTCTCTCTTCTCTCTTCTCTCGCCCCTCCTTTCTATTTCTCTCAGCCCCCTCCTTCCCTCCCCTCCTCTTCTCCCTCTTCCTTTCCTCTATCGCCTATGCCTTCCCTCGTCCTCTTCTGTCCCTTCACCCTCCTCTATTCCTTTTTAACTCAGCGCTTTCCTCTGTGTCCGTGTCCTCTTCCTCTGTATCTGTTTCCTCCTCTTCCTCATCTACATCCTCCTCCTCCTCCTCCTCCTCCTCCTCCTCCTCCTCCTCCTCCTCCTCCTCCTCCTCTTCACCCGTACTGAATGACTCCTCCGAATCAAACTCTCCCTCCAGCGATCCTTCCTCTCCCTCTTCTCCCTCATTTCCTTCTCCTCTTCCCCTTCCCTCGTTCATCCTTGGGTGCTCGCTTTCCCTTCCTCTTTAGTCTCTCCCCTCCGCCTCCTCTTCCCTTTCCCTTTCCCATTCCCTTTCCCTTTCCCTTTCCCTTCCCTTTCTCCCTTCTCACCCCCTTTCCATTCCTCTTTCCTTCCCCCTTTTCATTCTTTTTTGTTCTTGCCTTTGCCTTTGCTTCTGCCTCTGCCTTCGCATGTGCCTCTGCCTCCCCCTCTTCTCCCTCTTGATTTCTCTCCAGTCTCTCCTTCGCTCTCTTTCTCTCCTTTCGTCCTCGGTTATCCCCCTCTTTCACTCTCATTTCTTTAAAATAGTCCCGCCTTCTCTTCTCAACTTCTTTTTTATTCTCCTCCTCCTCTCCATCTCTGCTTCTGCTCTTGCCTTCTGCTTCGGTATCTTTCCTCTTCTCGTCCTTTCCCTCCCCCTCTTACCCACCCTTCCCCACCCCTCTCTATCTATACTTCTCCCCTCATCGCTATCGTATTCCTGGCTGGATGTTTCGTCATCGTCGTCGTCATCATCGTCCTCATCATAATCACTGGAAGAAGAAATGATATCAATTCCCATTCCCACTCCCACCCCACCCGCATCTACTCCTCTGTACTCGAACCACTCCTCGATGTCGTCCTCGTCCTCGTCCTCCTCCACCTCCTCCTCCTTTATCCAGGGAGTGTCTGCATTGTTGTGTCTCTTCCTCCCCCCTATATTGCTTGATCCACTCACTTCCCTCGCTGTACAATGCGTCGTACACATCCTTCACATACTTCTTAACCGACTCCTTGTGAATCTCTTTGAATACCTGGCGGTACTCTGCCACAGATGTCTGCGGGAACGGCATTTCACGCACCGACATATTAATTTCCAGTGGAGGCTGTTTCGCCAACTCGTCAACGTTAAAGTTAAATTTCCTTTTAGAGACGTGTATCCTCCTATCTCCTTCCCCCACTTTCGGCGGTTCATGCCCATCCTCGTCTGCACTTTCAACAGAAGAACGCATGTGCTTCAAGTACTATAGATGTAATTCAATTGTTATATACTATTGTATTTTCTAGCCTGCCGAAAACTCATATAGATATATTGTCTGCAAATGTATGCAGTAAGAGGTGTGAGCGTAAATTATTCAAGAAACGAAAATCAGAAATCAGTATGAGAAGAAACACCCCTTTAAATGAAGACAGAATATTAATATCACAATCTTAAATTATACACATATGTAAGACTACGAATTGAGAGCTTCTTTCAAATGAAAATAAACTAAATGCTAGAGGATTATGTTATTCAAGATGGCGTACGTTAAGAGGAAAAAAACAAAAATCCTTTGACTTAAAAAAAAAAGAAAAAAAATAGAATATTTATTCAATACAAGTCATACATAAGCGTTTAGGAATTAAGTACAGGATGAACGTATTGTACTTTCAGTGGCTTTGCTCGCACTTTATTTTTGCGAGTGAAGTAAAACTGTATTTCTGTAAAAGTCACTGCTGAGAGGAATACAAAATAATTGGAAACTATTTATTACTAAAGCTATTCTACTAGTGCGTCAGCATGGAACTACGTACTGACGTGTTCTTTATGGGCTACTATAACTGAAAGAGAATGATAGGGAAAACTATAAAAGAAGAACTATTACTACGACAATAAAATGTAAGAGAGAATCGGAAGGTATGTAATACGACAAAATCACACGGAAAGGAATAGGAAAAGAAAACTACTTCGCCTCAAGAGATTACTCCTCCGTCTTGGCCTTCTTCTTGTCATTGTCTCCGTCCTGAGTGTTCTTACGCTTGGCTCCAGGGAGGAGGTCGGCAAAGAGCTTGAGAGTCTTTTCCTTGGAGGACTCAACAACGGCGTCCTGGCTCTGACCAGAGAACACGTGCCCGGAAGTCTTGTAATCCTTGATGCGCAGGCGGTTCAGAAGGACCATTCCTCCTCTCGCAGCCCCGATTTTCCTGTCTTCCTGAGAGACATCTTGGGCGATGGTGGCCCTGGTGATAGAGTCTCCTGCGAAGAAAGCGTGTTCGACGAAGAAGCATCCAGCACCCCCCGTCACAGCGATCTGTCCGTAGTACCCCTGCAGTCTCCCCAACAGCTTGTTCTTCTCCTTGTCGGAGGCCTTTGACTTGAGGTAGGCATCGAGAACGCGAGAACCAGAAGAGTCCTTCGCGATCTGGAATAGGTCAGAGGAGGAGAGGTGGGAAAGGGAAAAGAGAAGAGGAGCAGCTGCCTGGGGACTGAAGGTGAAAATGGCCTCTGCAAGCCAAGTCCCGACTTGGGAAAAGGTAGAAAAGTCAAAATCATACACCTCGTCCTTGGCCTTCTTCTTCTCCTTCTCGGCCTGCTTCTCCTCGTCGTCCATGACTACGCCAGTAAGGAGGAAGGGGAGGAAGCGGACGTCGTTGATCCTCGAGAACCCAAGGCACGTGGAGAGACACTTCACCAACACAGACTGCTTAGCGTTGATGATGGCGGATGTGGCGAAGAGCTTGTAGATGACAGGTCCTCTCTTCTTCATGAGGAGGTTCTCGAACTCTCCCTCAAGGATTGAAACGACTCGGTTGAAGAGCGATACGTCTCTGATCGACTCGATGAACTTCTGTATCACGAAACTGGAGGAGTTTCCCAGGGCGAAGGAAAGGAAGTCTGAGGCGAGGTGGAGGTCCATGAGAGCCTTGTGTTGAGAAGAGGGCATAGTCTCGGTCAGGACTTCTAACAGTCTGGACCCGGACTTGTCTCCTATTGCCCTCTTCACGTGGCGAGCACTTCCACTTCCATACTTCCACTCCACCTCGTCCGTCCCTGACACCTCTTGCTCCCCCTCCTTTTTCCCCTCTGTCTCTTCCTCTGTCTCCTTCTTGATATCTTTTTCCATAGCAGAAGAGCTGCCACCAGACCCTCCAATGCCTCTTCCGCCTTCTTCCTCAGTGCCTCTTCGGTGTTGGCCTTCGCCTCGTCCTCCTCCTCTGCCTCGGTGTCTTCGTTCTTTCCCAGAGTACTGCTTGACCCCTCCTCCTGCGCAGTGAAAGATTTGAGCGCCCTCGCCAACTGTTGGCAGATGGCGGAGGCAGGCGTTTGGTAAGCTACGTCCTCGATTGTCTTGTTGTCAAGAGATCCAATCGCACTGCTCATGCGAGACAACACGTCCACCAATGCACTCTTCTGAGGAAACAGGGGGGAGAGAGAGCTCACTCCAGGTACGGAAGGCGCCGCAGGGGGGGCGTTTCCCGGTCTCTTGGCTTTAACCCCACCGTTGGTAACAACCTCCGATGAGATATCGCTCACTCCACTAGCAATCAACAAAAGAGAACGAATGAGGTAACTGGACTGGGTGAGCCAGAGGTGGTCTACAATAAAAGAAGAGACCTCCCCCAGAACCTTCACCAACAACTCCCCCATCGAAATCACTACTCCCTTTCCAGTCTTCTTCGCCTTTTTGGCCTTTCTCTCCTCTCTTGCAAGTTGCTTTGCTGCCTCTTTCTCCGCATCAGTCTCATCGTCATCAGAATCCGAAGAGTCCGAGTCAGAAGAGTCCGAATCAGATGAATCACTGTCAGAGTCAGAATCGGAGTCTGAGTCAGAGTCAGAACTGGAATCTGAATCGTCCTTATCTCCCTTCTTCTCATCCTCATCCTCAGAATCAGAATCATTAAGCAATCTCGTCAGCAATCTTCATGGAGACAATTTCTCCCGTCTTTTGCTCGTGAGCAAGGACTTCAGGGATACGGGCAAAGAGGTCCTGAAGGAAGAAGGATGCATTGCGGTCCTCAAACAAAGGCTTATACAGTCCCTGCAGAGCAAACAAGAAACGCTTCACTTGAACCAGGGATGAAAACTTTATCACTTTTCTCAACGAAGGTCCACACTGAGCGTTGACGCAGACACGATACTCCTTTCCAATCAACTCCATGTGCAATCCAGCAACCACGTTCTTGCGCTCCTCATCGCCTTCATCCGTGGCAGAAACTGAATCCAAAAATAGTAGACATCTGTTTAATATAATCAATGGTAGAAGGCTCCAAATGACCTCCCTTGTTGTATATAGGCCCGCTGGGTTTGTTATCTGAGCCCTCGTCTCCCGCAGGCTTCCTATTCTTATTAAATGGTTTTCCCATAGTGAGTTCTATGTAGATGCACATAAATAGCAGAGTAAATGAGTGTAATATCAACATTAAATACGTTAAATTAGAGTAATATCTCGATTCATACTTATACTGTACTGATACAATTAATTCTACCCGGTCTTTCTCAAGTAAATAAGGTTTTTCTGTTGTATTTTACTATACAACTGTTCTTTGGATATTTATGTTCTCTCATATTTCAGATAGTCTCTTCTTTTGCAAGCTAGAAGAAATAATGTAAATGAATAAATTAACGAACGCTAATCTGTTGCCACGTATGTTAGACATGTAAACCCCAACATTCAAGTGATGTTATTGTGATGGTGTGTTCTTATTTTGATAAAATATAATGGTAATTGATCAAATAGAGGCATGTGATTCAAGTGAGTTTTTTTTAATTTCCAATGTGGGTTACTTCAATAAACGCACCAGAATAAGAATAAATAAATGAATAAATAGTTGAATATATGAAGTAATAAATAAGATGGTGGGTGTATACCAAAGTTATGTTCATAAAATTAAACTGTTTCTACTAATATAACAAAATATTGAGATATGCAGGCGTGCTATCTAAGCAGAACTGCAAGAAAACAAAAAATCAGCTTAAGCCTAATCATGTTTTTGTTTTTGTTTGGATTGATGCTTAGACTTTTTCTGGTTTTTTCCTTTTCCTTGGTTGTTACTGCTGTGAGGGGGTTGGAGTTGGTCCTTCTTTGGCGGCAGGACCAGGAGGAAGCACAGGCACAGAAGCGAGGGCAGAAGTAGGTGGTTCAGCGGCTGCTTCAGTAAGGTTTCCATGTGTTTCCCCTACAAAGTAGTTGATCTTTCTTTTGGAGAGACATAGGGACGAAGGAGAAAAGTATAGACATCAGTCGGATGAAGACGAAGATGGCTACGATTGTGAAGGACTTGGTGCCCACGAAATTCATAATTTGATGGATATTCAATACGTCCGCAGTAGAGAGAGGCTGGGGCAAGGCTGACTTGATGAAAGAAGGGTCAGAAGCTGAAACAATGAGGAGACTAGCTGCATGAGGAATGCCCCCAGTGCTCAGCGACGAAGAGAAGAGCTGATGGGCAGAGGAGGCAAAGGAAGGCGTTGTGAGAATGAAAGAAATGGCAGCCCTGAGGGTGGGCGGGGACAGCGTTAAAGGGTGGAGGACGAGAAGGTGTTGTTTATCCTTCAGTGTCTGAGCCTCGACTACCTCTGGTGCATGTGTGGGCACTACGATCGCTTTCATTGCCCCTGCTGCTACTTCAGACAAGAGGTGGTGATCGCAATGGAGGATGGCAGCGTTGACATCGGACGAAGAGAGGAGCGAGCGGTGGGGGAGGTTGGAATCGACGAGGAAGGAGGGGGGCAGAGAAGGGGGACGAAGGCCATGAGAGAGGGGAGACATCCATCACAACGGATAGAAATCGACGATCGAATAAATCAGAGGGGGAGAAAGGACGGGAAGAGCGGAGGAGGGAGGGTGAGGGAGAAGGGTGGGGAGAGGAGGAATTAGAGGGAGGGTGAATCGTATTTCTCATTGAGTCGAAGAGTCTTTGTTGGGGAGAGGAGGGGGCGTGGAAAGGAGAAGGGAGAGGCGGAGGAGAGGGCAGGAAATCGAGTACGCAGCGAGGGGAGGTGAGAGGGGAGCAGGGGCAAGTCTTCTTCGAGGGATGGGGAAAGGTCAGCGATAGGGCAGAGGAGTCGAAGGAGAGGAGGGCCCTGATTACGGACTGGAGGAGGTGGGGGGAGCAGAGGGGGCCGAGGTCGACGAATATAACTGGAACTCCCAACTCCCTTCCTCTTCCCACGACGGACTGGATCAGGGAAGAGGAAAGAGAACGGGGCAGGAACAGAAAAAGAGGGAGAGGAAGAACGAAAGAGGGGGAGGGGAGGAGGGAAACATAGTTCATAAAAGAATCAAGAGAAAAAGAAGAAGAAGAAGAAAGGAAGAAGAAAAGAAGAAGAAAGGAAGAAGAACAAGAAAAGGAAAAAGAAGAAAAAGAAAAAGAAGAAAAAGAAAAAGATGAATGTTAGAAAGGGATGAGGAGGGTTCGAAAGCGATGAAGAAAGATCAGGAGATGAAAGAAAAAATCAGGGAAGAAAGAAGAGGAGTGAATAGGAACAGTAATGCGTGGGTGTGTCTACACTGCACGCGTGTAGATATATATGAACGTAGGTATGCGCAAGTGTTCGTTTGTATGTGTATGTGTGTGTATGTGTGTGTATGTGTGTGTGTGAAGCTGAAAGCGTGAATTGAGTGTCTTCTAAACTTACGTCTAAGTTCTTGTGTGAGAAGGGGAAGGGAGGAGGAAGGAGAGGACCGACGTGGACTACGTTGGGAGGAATCTTGAGTTGATACACGCCGTAGTCTTCATCTCTATCCACTCCTTCTCCCCACAGGTCCTCCTCGCCTCCATCCTCATCCTCCTCCCACCCTCTTGCCGGCTTTCTCTCCTCAGTGTCCTCTCTCCTCCCCCTCCCCATCTCCATACTCCCTGTCTCCCCTCTCCTTCCCCTCCTCGTTCTCTCCGTCCCCCCACCTCATTCCCACTATTTCTTGTGCAACCCTCCTCCTCCTCGCAGTCTTTATCTTCATGGTAATCACCCTCCTTCTCCTCTGCTCTGCCAACCTCTTCTTCGCCATTTAGACGAGGCGGAGAAGGGAGAGACGAGGAGGAAGGAAGAGGAGGGGAAGAGGAGGGAAAAGAAGCAATGGGAGAGGAGGGAGGCAGAGGGGGGAGAGGAAAGGAGGGAGGAATCGAGAGAAGAGAGTGCATCGTGCATGCATGAAGAGAGAGAATATATAGCGGAATGGACGAGGGATACGTCTGCGAGTGTGTTCGCGTTGTCCCCTATCTCCCACCTGTGTTTTGTGGCTTTCCAGTCCCCGCTTTCCACCCACTCCCTCCTCTCAATCTTCCTCATAGTGAGCCCCCAACACGTCCTCCTCCTCCTCTCTCTCCGCCTCACTCTCTCTTCGTCATCATCGCAGAGACCCTCCTTTTCACACTTCTCCTCATCATCGTCCTCCTCATCGCATTCTTCTTCCAGTTCGTCTCCCCACGTATCCCCTCTCCATTTGCTGGGACTCCATTTCTCCTCTTCTCCCAACTTTCTCTCTTCCTCCCCCACTTCTCTCTCCCTGTCCCCCAACCTCCTTTCCTTTCCCTCCAAAAGCTTCATCCGCTGAGCGACGTTCCTCCATCCCTTTTCTCCATCTCCCTCCCTCTCTCTCTCCCCCTCCGCCTCTCCCTCTTCTCTCTCTCTCCTTCTCCTCTCTCTCTCTCCATCTGACTCTATCTCTTCATTTCCTTCTGTCAATCCCCTTCCTCTCCCACTCTCTCTCCGTTTTCCCTTTCCTCTTCCTCTTGCTCTTCTTCTTTCTCTTCCTCTTCCTCTTCCTCTTCCCCTTCCTTTGCCCTTTGCCCTCTCTCGTCTCCCACTCTCTTTCGCTGACCGGTGTTGTGAGCCCGTCTTATCTCCTCGTCCCCTCGCTCGGTTATTTCTTTAATGACTAAGACCTGCAGAGCTCTTCGGATGGAGACAAGTCCCCTAGCAGTTATCGATAGGGGTTGATGGGAAACGGACGAGGAATGGGAGAAAGGTGGAACGAGAGGGGAAGAGAATTCCAGAGACGAAGAGGAGGAGGAGGAGGAGGGGGAAGAGGGAGAAGAGGAGGAGTAAGATGAAGAGGGGGTGTAGGCGTCTGAAGAGTGGTAGTGGGGAGAAGAGTGGTCGATGTCTCTGTGACTCTGCCCTTCTCGTTGATCGATGAGGGGCTGGATCTCTGGCTCCACGAACACGAGATCTGTCATTTGTGAGATGATATCGTACACATAGAGAGATACGTCTCCGAAGAGAGACAGCAAATCTTCTACAAATGACCGGGATTCATCCAGTGAGTCTACTGCTGAGTCAGAGAACGAGGTATCAGAGGTGGAGGAAGGGGAATGTGAGTCGGGATTAGGAAGGTCTGAGTCGGAGTAAGTGGGATCTGAGTCAGAGAAGGGTGCATTCGATTCAGATAAAAGGGAGTGTGTATCCGATGGAGCACATGTGGCAAGGGGAGGCTCTTGGGCATATGAATGAGGGTACGAGGAAGAGTCATGGAGGTGAGTGACATGGAAGGAAGAGAGGGAGTGGGAGGGAGAGGGGGAGGCAAGAGGGTGCGAGGGAATGATAGGGAGTGGGAGGGAGAGGAGGGAGGCAAGAGGGTGCGAGGGAATGATAATTCGTCGAGCAATGAGCGAGGAGCAATCAATGAGAGTCCCCTCAGAATAGTCTGTTTGGCAGTGCCTTGAATAAAGTTGGGGGGAAGAGGAACGGGGGGGGAAGAGGCGGGGGGAGGGGAGTCCGAATCAACGTCGGAGGGAGAGGGAGGGGAAGGTCGCAGAAGGGGAGGTCTAGGGGAAGAGGAAGAGATGAATGGGTAATGTGGTGTCTTGGGGGTTGACACGGTCCTAGAGTCTGGGTGGGGAACGGGAGAGGAGGAGGGGTGAGGGGGTGGGGGAGGAGGCTGGTTGGTCAAGATGAGGGAGGAGGAATGAAGATCAGCCCAGGAGGAGAGGGGCGGAGGAAGGGGACGGCGATCCTCCTAGCGCTGTTGAATGCTCGAAGAGAGCGCAGAGAACGTAATGCGTAACGAATATGAGCAAGAGAAAAGCGGATGCTGGTGGAGAGAGAAGAGGGGAACTCATCGGAACGAAATAAGGGACGAGACAACCATGAATACACGTCCATCCTCTCCTCCCAGGTCAGGCTCCTCTCTCCTTCTCCCTCTCGCCCATCCCTATCATCGCCCTTCGCCCCCTTCCCTGTATCCCTTCTCCTCCCCTTCCTCCTCTTCTCTACGTCGCCGTCAGTGCGAAGCGAGGGACGAAGAGAGAGAGAGATGGGGTAGTAGGGAGAGAGGTGGGGGGTGAGGTACGTAGGAGAGAGAGGAGGAGAGAAGGGGGAGGAGCGTGTCTTTCACTTTCATTCTCCTCCTTACCCTCGACAGCTCTCTTTCCCCTGAGATGAGCCACGGAGAATCCTTCAAGAAGAAGATGAGGGGTGAGGAGAGCGAAGAAGGGAGGAAGCGAGAGGCGAAGGAAAGGAGGTAGTGCGTTGACTGGGCTGAGATAGATTTGTAAGCTCTGTACAGGAGTGAGGAGAACGCCTCCTTAGGCATTCTGACGTGGGGAGGGAGAGAGGGGGGAGGACCGTAGCAAAACGCTGCAAAGAGAGAGGTAAAGGAAGACCCTAGGTAAGGGTGAATAGCAGACTCCCACTCTCCTCCAGAGTTCACTACTATTCCCACGTTCAGGGCACGTGAAACATCGTATCCAACGAGGGAGTAGCGGTCGGTGAAGACGAGGGAGGGGAAGGAGGGGCAGGGGAAAGACGGGTCTATGACAGGATCAGTTAGAGGATGGGACGGACCTCCAAGTGCAAGAGAGGGAACCGGTCGCGGGGGAACACCCGCAACTTCCTTTCCCCTGCCCTTCTCTCTCCCCGCCCCCTTCTCCTCTCCCTTTCCCTCGTCTTCTCTGCTCCTTTCCTTCCGCACTCCCTCTTCTTTCTCCACCTCATGCTCCTTCATCTCCTTCCCTCCCCTCCCTTCTTCCTTCCCTCTCCACCAATCAGCCCTGAGTCATTCCCCTCCACCTCTACCTTCACTTCCACCTTATTTTGTGTATCCCGTTTCCCCAACCTTCTCAATGTTTCCTCTTTTTCTCTAGTCTCCTTCCTTCTGAGTTCCTTGTCCTCCTCCCACTTCCCCCAGTGCTCCATCAGTCTCTGCCTCGCCTCTTCCTCCCCCTCCCCCTCCGCTGTTGTCTCCCTTCGTTCATATCTGTCGTAGGTATATTTCTCTGCCCCATCCTCCTTCGCTTTTCATCTCTCTGCGCCATGACCTTAGCGTACGAAGCGAAGGGGGTGGGATGAAGGCTGCACACGAAGAGTTAGACATCAAGCGAAGGGAGAGAGAAGAGAAGAGGGGGGTAACTACCGAAGAATACTCCTTGATGAGTGTGTGCATCGTTGTTTCCAACTCTTCGTAAGACTCCTCTTCTCCCGATACCCAGTCCAACCATTCGGATATAAAGAATGAAACTGTATCCCACAGGGAAACGGAAGAAACGCCGTGCGTATCGTCGTCCCATGTCCACGCTCCTGAGCCATCTCCTCTGCTTTCAACATCTCCCTCCTTTCCTTCTCCCTCCGCTCTCCCCTCCTCTCCCGTGTCTCCACCTATACTTCTTTTGATCCCTTTTCCGCTCTCTATTTCGCTTCCCTTTCTTCCGCCACTCTTGTCACCTAGCTCTTCCTCTCCCTGTCCCCTTCGTATACTCCCTACTCCTTTCCTGTACCTCCCCCCTTCCGCCCCTCTCTCTTTCCCCTCATCGCTTTCACTTATATATATTTCACTTCTCCTGCCCCCCTCTCTTTCTCCCTCTCTCTTCCTCCTTCCCTGCCCTTTTCCCTTCCCTTTCCTCTTTCCCTTTCCCCTCCCAATAACCCCACCCGAAACTAGGGCTAATTCCCTCTCCTCCCACCCCCTTCCCACATCTACTTCCCAATAAGACTCTCCGAATAGATCTATTATTCGCACCAGCCCTATTCCTCCCTCTTTCTCTTCTTCCTCCTCTTCTTCCTCCTCTTCCTCCTCATCTTCCTCCCCATTGTCCTCCTCCTCTTCCCCCTCATCTGCACCTCCTCCATCCCTCTTTCTATTCCCCATTCCCTCTCCCTTTCCCTCTGCCTCGACCTCTTCCTCAACCTCTTCCTCCCGCTCTGGTTCTCCCTTTGGCTGCCAATCTCCCCACAGTTCTCCTCCACTCAATTCAACCGGGAACGATCCATACAGTCCACTGTGGGGTATCACTCCCCCTGCCTTCATCCACATCTTCTGCTCCTCCACTCTCACCCCCATAGGCAAATGTTCGAACCCAAGTGCGCTCATCCATACCCCCTCGTCATTGGGAGATGTGAACACGACCTCGTGCCCCTCCAAGCGTAACTCCCTCCCCACCGCACGCAACGCTTCCGATTTGTGGCCAGAGGACGTAGACACCTGCAGCAAAATCAAACGCAAGATAGCGTGGGAACGCACACAAAGAGATTCAAACGGAAAAAGAAGCAAAAAAGAAAGTAGAAAAGACAGAAACAAAAGAAGAGAGAAAAAAGAACCGCAAAACAATGAGGATCATTAGCTCCACGAACATAGAGGAAATGTTCATAAGTTGTCACGCTCATTAACGCGTCACGAAATATCACTAGCATATTATCAAGGATCAGGAGTGCCTATTAATCTGAATACATCGCAATAATCAAGAACAAAACTGTCAAGGGTAAGAGGAAGGAATCGTAGGAGTGGGGATCTATGCCCGTACCATCAAAAATGATTTGTGGAAGCATTCTCCTTCCTTCTCGCATGGCAAAGGTTCGTACTCTGAAGTCTGCAAAATATGCGGATAGTTCACGGTGGTGTAATGCAAAAAATTGCGAAACTCCTGGGTTCTCATGGTGTCCGCATAGTTTCTCTTCTTCTCCTTGTTCCCACTCTGGGAACTTGAAGCACCATTTCCGTCTGGTAAACCTGAAATTCTGACTGCAACCTGAGGAGCTTGTTTATCTTGTATCGTTTGTTTGTGAAGTGCATGAGCTGGATATACATATGTTTCACACATACAATGTGAAAATTTGAAAGGTTCAAGCAAGCAAGTGTGTTAAAAATTAAAGTATTGTATTGTAAAGAGGGTGTAACCAATATGGATAAAGAGTTTCTTACCGATTTGAAGAGAACAGATGCAAACTGACAATACTAAAAATATCAGCAACCGCATAATTGAAAAATATTTCCAGTGTGTCACAACTCACAGAGAAAAATATTTGCTGGTAGATAAAGATGCTAATGTTATCTTAAAAGGCGAGCCGAGTTGGTTTGTAAGAGAGTCGTATTTGGAAGATTTTTCTCTCTTTCTTCGAACAAAGAAATAAGGTCAGCAAATATGATTGGTTGCGGAATAGACTTCAACTTATTTTGTATTTCCTATAGCTTACCCTCGTGTTGTATTGAAAGTGTATAAATGTATCCCGATAATGTATAATCTCTAATATTTTTTTGTTAAACCTTGTAGTGCATGCGCTGCACACTGTCTTCTCGTACGAACGCATGCTTCGAAAAGTATGAATATTCAAATTGTTATTCAATACTAAAGCTGTCAATACAGATATACTATCCACTGATTTGCCTCACTTTAATTTGGAACATTTGTTGTTGTTTTACATATATACAAGGTTGCGTGTAGCATATCTATATTTAAGTGAATATTCCAAATCTGCTAAGATATATTTTCAGACATATATACTAATTATAGTATTTTCTGAAATAATACCGAAATAGTTAATACGAAAATAAAATTATTCGCGATTATTGTTATCGGGCCAAGAGGGAAAAAATAAATATGTAAAATGTCAATAGAAATGAATATTGTCTACATGAAATGTTTGTTTTGTTGCTTCATTGCAAAAGATTTGTTTAATGTTATTATATTCCGTTAAAACACGTTCAATTAGCATTGAAGGTCATGCTTTGTAGCAAGGATGTAGGCTGCACGAAAGGAAATGTGAAAATTTGGTTTCAAATGCAGTACTCCATCCACTTCACCACATTATATTTATTTTTGAATACCAATGAGGCAATGAGCACATTAAAGCTCAAGTTCTCTCAGGACAAAAACGTTGCATGCAATTGTATATGTGGCTTTGGTTAAATACGTGCAATACGTGGAATGCATTCTATTTTGCTGTATATGCGTGAAATTATGTGTCGTTACTGCTTATTTTTGTCATTTTGCGTTACTTTCTCCTTTTGTTTGTCGATGTCCTAAATCGTTTTTTGAGGGTGCTTTTGGTCATCTCATTTCTGGGAAAAACGTGGTGGAACAGTTTAGTTTTCGCGACGACTCAGCATATAAACAAGTTAGTGTATGAGAAAGAGAAAACTTGCATACTGAGCACTTGAAATTGCAGGAAATACGAGTTGAAAGAACACTAACATTTCTGTTTGCTTTGCTACTCCTGATTTTTTTACTGTTTTTTGTCTTGTTTCTTGTGCGCGGGTAATTGTACTTCATGATTGTGGTTTTCTACTGCGCGTATGTGACCGTATGTATATGGATTGGAAATGTGATGGTCCTTCTTGGTGAACGTGTTTGCGGACAGAAGTATCGTATCTTTGGGTTAGTGAATCCATTCAACGTAGTTTCTTTCGACTGATAGTGATATTTTCTTAGTTGGGCATTGGTAGAGAAGCATGTTAAAAAACCAAGCTTTAGCTCCTGGCCCAAGCAGACATGGGGCAGATGGAGTGGATTACTACGCTAACCACATTCGCCCGACGGTGTGCAAGGTTCGTAAGGCGGCGGTGAGGCCTCTGAAGGATGAGCCCCAGGGGTTGGCGGTGAACCCTGAGGTATCGCCTGTTCGAACCCTAGGAGAAGTCTTGTTCAAGCTCTACGCAAAGGGCCTTCCCCCCGGAGCATCGATGGAAGGCGTCGACTTGAGCGAGGAGGTGTTGTCGAGGACGGTGGGAAGGAAGGAGGTGAAGAAGCTGAGGGCGTTGCTCCCAGACCCCCTTACCTCCTACCTCAACCCGGAGATCTACTCCAAGGACAGCCTCGCCAACAGGGGGAGGCGCTGGGTGCAGAGGAGCGGGAGTGCGGAGAGAGGACGCGTATCTTCTAGTTCGTATCGGGACTACTTGTCCTACGCAATGAACCTTCCCCTCCCGGATCAGTTGGTGAGGGACGTAGACAGAGCTCTTCCCCATGCCTACCACGACGACCCTCTCATGCAAGAATTCCTCTACGGAGCGCTCAAGTCATGGGGAAGGAACGTCACCGAGCTCACGATCGAGGCACTGCGTATAATTGCCTCTTTGTCTGTGTCTTCGCCCGCGATCGCATCATTCCAGGGTCTCTGTAGAGCGCTTGTTGTCTTCCTCCTGTTTATGTCTGAGGAGGAGGCCTTCTGGCTTATGATCACCATCGTGAATGACATGAAGGTCGCACACATGTATGACGGGAGAGTCGTGAGTGGGATGTTGGTGGACTCCGTGGTGTTGTGTCGTCTGACGAAACACGTTCTCCCCCACGTCACAGATATCGTGGGAGAGGAGGCATTGGAACTGACGATGCACATGCTCGCAAACAAAACCCTCGGGTCTATGGGGGTGGGGGTCCTCTCCATTGATGTCCTCCTAGCCATGTTCGACGAGTACTTCCTGCAGAGCGTATGGTGCAACAGGAGGGTGGTGCGAAGGTTGTGTTTCTCGGGTGACTCTTCCTCCAACGAATCCTACCCTAACTCTATCTCAGCTGCAAGGGCTCCGTCTGTGCCGAAAGAGGTGTTCTTGGTAGGGGTAGACGAGGGAGAGCAGAATGAGCAGGAGGAAGAGGACGAGGGACAAGGACAGACGCACACTATGGTGGATGGGATCTACGATATCTCCTCTGCCCTCTCTCTCCCCAGGGACCTCCACCACGCTGACTCTGTTTGGATGAGGATGTGCATTGCCGTAGTGGAGGTCGTCTACCGAAAGCACCTGCTCCCCCTCAGGCCCAACTCGATGCGTGCGTGTTGTTTGGCAGCAGATGCCCTCCCCTTCGGTAGAACTCATAAGAGCGAAGTGAAGAGAGCTCTCGTCCTCAAGGAAAAGGCGGGAAAGCTTTTGAAACAGGAGGAAAAGGAGAAGAGGAAGAAGAAGGAGCCTAAGAAAGAGGTGGGCGAGGTGGAGGAAAAGAAGGAGAAGGATGGTGAGGAGGGCGCAGGAGAGGAGGTGGGAGACTCGTCGATTTCATTTGAGACGTTTTGGAACCAAGTGCAGTCAACAACGAAGGCTCTATCTATCTCTAAGTTGTTTTCGGCGATGTCGCATCCCTCTCTCGCCCTCTCTGCTGCTCAGTTGGATGCCCTTCGCCTCGACACCTGCAAAAGCATTGCTCACTCATTAAACCGACCCCACGTGTTCTCTGTAGCGGGAGCCCTCTCTCAGGTCCCCCTTGATGCCCTCTATGATATCTTGTATGTCTTCGTTAAGGAACAAACAGTCGACCTTCGCAAGGCAGAGGGAGAAGAAGACGATGACACAGAGGACGAGGAAGGAGAAGTGGGTCCTGCCTCCTTGCTCAAAAAAGCATTGAGAGTCCCAGATGATGAAGAAGTGCCTACAAGCTCTCTCCTCTTCGAACAGCCTCCCTCTGCATCACCTTTATCATCACCCCTCACATCCTTCGTCCCTCCCTCTCCCTCCCTTAGCCCACTCGATGGAGATGAGCCCAACGCAATCGTTGCGAGACAGAAACTTAAGGAGGTGAGGGAGGAGAGGAGGAGGAGACAGCTGGCTCTTAAGAAACTCATTGCTCCGCCTCCCCCGGAAGACAATGGAGAGGACGAGGAGGCCAAGAAGAAACGTATCGAGGAGGAGGAGGCAGAGGCAAAGAAGAAGAAGGAGGAGGAGGAACGGAAGAGAAAGGAGGAGGAGGAAGAAAAGAAACGGAAGGCGTCTGGAATTCCGATAGCTCCTGACTTGGACGATCTCTTCGACTCGATCAAGCCCCCTGCTCCCACATTTAAAGTGAAGGGGGGCGTCTTCGGTCAGAAGCAAAAGCTGCCTGGATTGGCTGATGTAGCAGAGGGATCATCTGCGGGAAAGGAGAGGCCGAAGCCCCCTCCCCTACCAGTCTCTGTGTTCCAGCAGGCGGTCAAGTACCAGAAGGCGCTGGAGGAGTACTGGAAGGAGCAAGCGAGACTGGGAGTGGGGTCGGAGTTAAGGAGGTTGAATGCTAGGCTGAGGGTGCTCTTTCCCCCTCGCCTCGCTATGTGTGCATCCTCTTCCAGAAAGGTGAAGTCCTTCCTCGTCAACAGAGAACAAGTTAAGCTCTTGTTCGAGAAGTGTGGGTTGGTCAGAGCCCCTGCCCTCCCCCACTCTCCTGTCTCGCACTTCGCTTCCTATGCTGACGCGGTGGCCCCTCACGCACCCTCATTTTCCCCCTTCCATGACTACTCCTTCGTCGAGACTCTGTTCGAAATATCTGCTGCCTCTTCACCCCTGCTCTCTCCGTCGGTCTCTGCCTCCCTGCCTTCCTCCTCCAACCCATCTGACTACGCTGATCTCAGAGACATCCTAACTTACTTCGTCTTCTTCTGCGCACCCCCCTCACGACTGCCCTTCCCCTCACCTCCCCTGGCTCGGCATCTGCTGCCGCGGCGGCTGGACAGGGAAGGCCTTCGAGCGATCCAGTCTTCGGGTCTTTCGAGCAGAGATTGAGAGCCCTCTTCTTCCTCTGCGACGAGAACGTAGATGGAGTGTTGCAGACCCATGAGCTCCACTTCCTTTTGCTTCTTCTCCATAACATGTCTGAGGGGTCTGCCCTTCCATGCAGAGCCGACTTCCTCTCAGGGAACTCGTTCGAAAAGCTAGAGATCCCTCTGATTGGAAAAAGGAAGAAGAGGACAGGTGCCCAGAGGAACGCAATCAACAGTCTCATTGTCGATGACATTGACGAGAAGCAGAGGGAGCAGATGGAGAGAGATGAGCTAGAGGCATTGGTTGAGAGCGACGGGGAGGAAGAAGAGATCCCTCTTGGGATGCACGCTAGGTCTTACTTCGTGTCAGATGTACTGGAGTACGCCAGAGACGAACCCTTCCTTTGTGCGGTCCTTTCTTCCGCTGACTCTGGGTCTTCACAACTGAGGACTTCCCCCGAACAAGCTCTTGCCTCCGCTGACCTTCCATCCCCAGCACTCACTGAGAACCAGCAAGCAGCGTTTGTGAGCCAAGTGGACAAGCAGAAGATGGACCGAGTAGCGTGTGTAATGGACTCCTCTTGTTCCATAATGTAGGCCATCTGTCATGTACGTAGGCAATCCGCCATGTATACCCGTTGTTAGCTCCGTCAAGTGAACGCCAGTCTATCTGCTTATCAGTAGCTCCTCTGTCTACCCCGAGCCATATGTAACTGATATGTCCTCGCGTGGCGTCTGTTGTTTTCCTGAGATTAATGTTGGTTTCTCCCTGAGAGTTCTCGCGGTGATTTTCCTTGTCCCGCTCTTCTTTTCTTTGCTTTTTCTCTTGCAGGTCTAATAGTGCAGGTGATTTCACTTTTCCTGCTCTGTCTTTGTTTTATGGGACCGAGATCAACATCTCTGGAAATATATCTATGTTGGGATGTACACATCTGTATGCATCTCTGCATGTGTGTATGTGGAATTGTCTGTATCTGTTTCTGTGTCTGTGTTTTTTTCTGAGTGAGATATTCTTCCCTCTCAATCATCTTCCCTCTTTTCTCTTTTTCTCCGTCTTTATTTTTTATTTTCATCTTTGTTTTTCTTGTTTTTTTATTCCTTTTGTGATTGTCATGTATTCTGTGATTTGTTCTTTTTCCACTGCGTCTCCTTTTGTTTTTTCTCTTATAAGCATTTATTTGTATATTGTGTTGATGTCTGTTACGTCCCTGTCTCAAGAACGGATGGATGTAACGTGAATGTGTATGAGTGTGTGTATGTGCATGAATGTGTATGTGTATGAGAGTGTGTTTGTGTGTGCATATGCGAGTGTGGTTTTGTTATGGTGTCGTGTGTAGAATTAATGTCTATTTGCAGTATCTTCTCACGATGAGTGCCTGTGTTTCGCTGGTGTGTGTTCATTTTTCCTTTTTCGGTCTCTTCGTCCGCTGTCCTTCGTTGCGATAATACTGGTTGGATTGACTTCTGTGTCTTGTATGCTCTGTCCGAAGCTCTGTATTCGAGATGAATGGAGTGGATAATTTAAAGAATGTATAGTAATGTCGCTCATAGTTTAATTAGTAAACAACAATCTTGAAAAAATCTCAATCATGTATATATTCTATACATTCAAAGACTTGGTTGTTGAAGACATTATTTTTGAGGGCATCATAAGGAAGCTGCTACGATGACATTTCGCACTAGTTTCAACAAAACAAATAATAGATGAACAAGTTGTTCTGCTTGGTATTTTGTTAACTTTTTATTCCGTGCAACGAACGAAATGAGTAAGAAAAATCGAATAAATATGATGGGGTTGGTTTCAAAAATGAAAAGCATGGGTGGAGGCCGTTGATGCGGGATGAGGGAAGTAATAGTATGGAGGTCGTCATGGCGTGGTGCACGGTGGTGAGTGGTGCACGAGTGTGTGTTGGTGTGTTTGACTTGATGTGAAACTAGGTCACTGCCCTCACTCCATCGCAAAGGATTGCTTGTATACAGTGTTAGGAGACGCAATCTGCACGTTTTCAACGTTGAAAGGAGAGGCGGAGAGGTCGAGGGATGAGGAGGGGTCAGCCTGAACCCACTCATACTCCACTTCCACTGCGTAGTGCCTGTGGTTCTTTGCCTTTCTCGTTCCCGTCAGAGTGAGCTTGATCGAGTCTCCCTTTTTGGCGGGAACTGCTTGGAGGAGGACGAAGAGGCTCTGCTTCCAGTGGGTGGGCGTGCACTGAGGAGAGGTGGAAAGGTTCACTCTTCCCTCCTTAGTCACCTGCACACAAGGGTCATAGGCGTAGGAAGGAGAGGAGGCAGGGGGAGGGGAACAGAGTATCGAACCAGACGCAGAATGCCTCTACGACTCCGTCTCTCTGGGCTGTGAGAATAATGGAGGAAGAGAAGTCCAGGTCCTTCTCGGCAGCCGAGACCAAGTCTAAGTCGATGAGAGTTTGAGCATCAGAGATGAGAGAGGAGGGATCGATGACTTCGACGTGGGTGGAGGGGAAGAGGTCCTCCTTGTCGATCATCACTCCCATGTCAAACCCATATACATCCTTCCAGAAGCCCTGGCGCTGAGCTCTGAACACAACTGCGTCAGCTGCGGCAACGAACATGGTAGCAGTATTAGGGAAAAGGGTGGATGAGGGAAGGAAGGGAGCAAGAGAAGAGGCCGAGGACTGGGGCTCCCTGCGGAGGTACTTGTCTCTGGCATAGATCACCGAGGGGAACATAGACTCATAGAGGAGGAAGTACCCCATCCACTCCGAGATGATGATGTCCACATGATCCACAGGCAGAGTAACCTCTTCCATCTTTCCCTTTACGGTCTCGATGATGTGGTCCAATTTGTTGGCCTTGATGATCTCCCTCGCCTTGTCCAGCATATGTGATGCATCAACAGCGACGACCTTCGCAGCACCAGCTCTAGCGGCGATCATTGAGAGGATCCCAGTGCCGCACCCCACGTCCAACACCACCTTTCCCTGGAACAGAGACTCTGCGTTGCTCAGGATGGCGTCCCTGTAGCTCAGAGTGCGGACTCTGTCCTTTAGCATGACTTCATGAATGTCTCTATTGGAATAGCACCCGAAATAATCCTTGTCGATTGCAGCGTTCAGCTTCTTCTTCTTGTCATCTCCCTCAGCTGCCACGCTTCCTTCCTCCTCGGGAACCGCTACCTTTCCCCCCGCATTGTCCTTAATGTCCTTGGAGCTGTCTCCCTCTGCTAGGATCAAAGACCTTGCAGACTCAGAGAGACTTTGCACAACCGAACGAAGGTTGTTCACCTCAGCACGAAGCGCACGCAATTCCCTGTCTTGTTCAACACTCGAAGATGGAGAGGATACAGAGTCCACAGCTCCTCCCAGCGCAGATGAAGGCACAAAAGCATCGTCATCAAAGTCCTCAACCTCCTCGTCCCCGGCCCCGTCCTTCCCTTCGAACTCCTCTGCCTCCTCATCCTCCTTTTTCTTGTTAACTTTCACAGTGGGATCCTGCAGCTGGAAAAGAAGTGAGTCTCCTTGAATAACAGGCAGGAGAAATTTGTCGTTCTGAAGCCAAGACTTGTCCTTTACAACGTCCTGAGCGTTGACCTTGCCTGCATTTGAACTGCGGAGGTAGTTCACGAGACGAATCTTTCCGTACATATCCAATCCTTAATAAATACACACAAATACAAAGATGTGCACGCAAACAGATATTAATAAACGTTAGCCATATGTTATTCCTTCACATAAATGAACTCTACAAAACCTCAGAGTTGTTCAAGAGAAGAAAAGAGTTATTCAAAAGAAGCATATGTAGCTCACCAAGCTCTCTGCTCACTGCAAAGAAGTCAAATCCGTATTTGTTCTTTGCCTGCTCGAACACTTCAACCCCCGTAGAAAACTCTTCATCATCAAAAAGGGACTTTGCTGGTTCAGATGACTCGAAGACATCATCATCCCAGTCATTCCAACCCTCATCCCCAGACACGGATGAGTCGTCGTCGTCTCTGTACTGTGACATCTGCAGAACACGAAAAATGAGTATACAGGAAATCATTATTAAAAACAAAACTAGTGTCTAAACTTGCAATATATGCATGAATATAAGTATCCACTAACACATTATACTTGATCATGAAATCACAAAATAAAAGGTGATGTACGAAAATATAAATTGTTCTATTGTGATCGTTCTTCAAATTGAGAATAAGTGACCTTTCGAATTTTCGATATGCAGTCAACTATGTCATGCATACTCTTCTGCGTGGTGTGGAAATGCCTGCAAATATATTATCCCTTTACCAACTTCCCAACGCAGTCACTACGTAGACATTTATTATGGAACTGAACAAATTCAAAAAAAAAAAAAAAAAGAATGCGTTTGACGCGAATCGAACGCGCGTGGATAAAATCCATTCGAACTTGAGTCGAACGCCTTAACCGCTCGGCCACAAACGCATGAGTTGAATATGCACTTTTTGTTTATATATATATTTTATAAACAATTATAAGAAAGTAATTGATCAAGTTAGTTTACTTGAATATGATTGGGACTTGCAAGTTGTGATAGCATAAGAATCTAACTCGCACTTAAAATTTGTGGTCGTCATGCCATTCCCTCCTCTGTAGAAGTCATTCCAGCTCATCGTTCCATTCCTCAGATTTTTGTGGACTGTCAAATGATGCATGAAATCACATTTACCTTTAATATGTTGATATTTGGGAATAATTTCTTTGTTGGTGAACTAAAACAATGGCATGCCCGTTTTTGTGTGAATGTATAATTGTCACTGTTGATATGTGGTGTATATGTTCTCGTACTTACCGTCCCCTTTTAAGTATGACGAACTTGATTCTTTTTTTTTCACTCACTTCAGTTCCTGTCATTGATATATATAGTTTATTAATTTTGCTGGTCAATCGTATTTGTATATTTAGCTTTCGCGATAAGCACAGCAGCTAGGAATTCTACACCAATGTCCACAGTTGTAGTTACAATTGGTGCAATATCCCTAGCATCAATTGTGATTTTGTACTACAAGAAGAATCGTCTGCCGCCTCAGATTTCATGTGTTGTTGCCAAGCTTGGGTTTTATCCCTTCTTGCCTGTAACTGCCGTGATGCAGCATGTCCGTGGGAACTGGTATGATCAGTTGGACAATGATTTGATTCTAGGAGCCGTTCCGCTTCAATTTTTTTTTCATCATATCACTGACCTATACGTGAACAACAATGTGAGGGTAAGTTGGAAACAAGAGACGTGTTTAAATCCACGGTGTAGTTAATATTGTGTACCCCGATGTGTTTCCTATAATTTTGGGATACATTTGGATAATATGTATGTGTAGATGTGTTCTTGCGGGTGTGTGTGAATCAACGTAATGCTTATGTGGTGTGTTTGTTTGCGTTTTCTGTAGGCTGTTGTGAACTTGATGGACGAATACGAAGGGCCGGTGAATGAATACAAGAGACTGGGAATAAGTCAGTTGCGCATTCCTATAGGTAAGCAACGGTGACTGGTTGGCGTATAGCATTCCAATGGAAAGGTTCTACTCGTGTTTCTCAATTATGTTTCGTGTTGAAGCCTCGTATTCGTTTCTATCGTTTGGATACTGATGTGTGTGTGGAGTGGATGCGCGTGTGTGTGTGTGTGTGTGTGTGTGTGTGTGGTGTGCGCATGAGGTGAATGAATGTGTATGTGTAATATTAATGCGTGTAGGGGTAGTTAACGAGTGAATATGAATGAACTGTAGGTTGCTAATACTAAGCTCTGTTATTGTAATGTAATCGTTATCTCTGTATGTGTGTGTGTGTATGTTTTTATGTGTGTGCGGTGTACAGTTGATCATGCAGAGGTGCCTGTGGAATGTTTGACGGAATCATTGCTGTTTATTCTCTTGCATCGGATTGTGGGTGAAACGACCTATGTCCACTGTAAGGGAGGGCACGGCAGGGGGGCGACGGTTGCATGTGCTTGGCTGTGTCTACGGGGTCACTCGGTGGTGGATGGCAGGCTCTTCTCTCTTCGAAAAGGCACGTCAGGCACAATCTAGTAGAAAGATCGATGGGGTTGAAGGAATTCGTGTTTCGACTGTTCAATGCTCAAGAGAGATTCAAACTAGATCCAGCAGAGAGGAAGTCAAGGGGTGAAGTGGGTGAGGCAACCGGAATGCAGAGAGTGCAAGGAAGTGGGTGGGAGATGGGACAAGGAGAAGAGAATCTCAACGAGAAGGAAAACGAAAGGGAAAAGGAAACGGAAAACGGAAAGAAAAGGAAGAGGATGAGGGACCGGAGATCAAGCTAGGGACTGCGAAAGAGGGAATGGCAGGCGGAAGGGGAGAGCAGAAGAAAGGCGGGGAAGAGGAGGGCAAAGAGGACTATAGAGAAGAGAGGACGATGAGGAAGGTAGGAGCGGAGGTGAAAGAGGTGCCGGAGGAGGAGGAGGAGGGGGAGGGAGAGGGAGAAGACGATAAGTGTGATCCTAGAGTATCTCTGTTGAGTGGAATGGACAGTGAGAGAGCAGAGAGGGAAGAGGAGAGGAGGCAAGAAGAGAGGAAAAGAAGCGGGGAGGAGGTTTTGAGCGGAAGAGAAGAAAGAGAGAATGTATGGGGGAGGGAACGGGGGTGAAGGACAGCGGGAGGACTGAAGCGCAGGAGGAAGATATGTGGCGGGATCTGTGTGTGTTGTTATTGGTGGAGAACCCTTCCCGCCCCTCTCCTCCCTTCCCCCTCCCTCCATCATCCACTCCTTCTACCTCTCATTCCGCCAGCTAGGACCCCTTCAGTCATCGGCTCCTCGTCCCTCCGCCTCCCTCCGCTCCCTCTCGAACGCTCTCCTCACAGAGACTGATGCGGGGGCAGGGGAAGCAACGGGACCAGGAGAAGGGACAGGGGTAGCGGAAGGGGCTAGAACACAAGTCAATTAAAGAAGAGAAGGAAGGAAGGAAGATGAGCGGGAAGCCTAAGAGAGCAGATCAGATTGATGCAGCGTATGCCCATGCGTGTATATACGTCTGTGTGTATGGCTGTGTGTATGGCTGTGTGCGTGTGTGTATGTGTACATGCATGTACAAGTAGAGAGGGGTGGACTAGAAACCAATGGAAAGAGACTGGTCACTTATGGGTGATTCCACCTCTGTCTATGTAATGTTCCGTTGTGTCCTCTTCTGACTCCCTTTTTAGTTCGCTCTCGTTGTTGATAATTCCTTCGACTTTCCCTCTTTTCCTCCTCTTTTTTTCTCTTTCGTGTATTCGTCTCCTTCTCCTTCCTCTTTTCTTCTTCTCCCTCTTCTTCTTCTCCCTCTTCTTCTTCTCCTTCCCCTCTTTCTTCCCCTTCTTCCTCTCCTTGTAGTTTGCATGCTAGTATTGTTGAGTGTGACTGCGTGGTGCTAGTAGAGTCGTTAATGTGTATGTATGTATGCTCATTGGTGTTTGGACGTGTTGATCTCCGATTACCTGTTTGCGTGAGTGGTATTGTATGGTATCGTCGTACTCCACCTGTGCATTCAGGCATCTCAATGTCTGGGCTAGAGGCTTACTAGATGTGTCAGGGTGAGGGTGAGTGGGCCGATGTAATTATATGTGTGTGCGTATTTGTGAATAAGCGGATGTATAGTGTGTGTGTTTATGTTGAATGCTTGTGTGCAGGTACTTCATCCTTCCTCATTTCGCTTGAGTGTATAAAAAACTGTCTTTATGCGTTGGAATTTTACTCCACTTCTTTTCCTTTTTTCTTTTTCTTTTCCTTTTCCTCTTTTCTATTTCTTTTTCTTTTCCCTTTTCTTTTCTTTTGTTCTTTTTCTTGATCTTTCCCTTTTTCTTTTTCTTTTTTGTTATCATGTATGCAATTGCCATGTTTCTTTTTTTTTCCTTCTTTTTTCTATACTTGAATCTGCCTCTCCTGCTATTGTATTTATATTCTCCTTTCTTTTTCTTTTTCTTTTTCTTTTCTTTTTCTTTTTCTTTTTCTTTTTCTTTTCTTTGTTCTGTTTCCACTTCCCTATAATGTTTAATACTGTTTTGCATGCTATCGTGTTCGTTCGTATGTTATTGTTTCGTTCGTAGTGAATCTTCTTTTTCATTCCCTATTGTTACTCCACCTTGCATTTTCTCTTTTTCTCCTTTCTATCCGTTAATCTCCTTCTGTGTTCCTCCCCTCTTCCCCCATGCTCGGCTTCTTTCTTCCTGGGCCTATCCCTGTGGTGCTGATATTTGGACCGTCCGCAAAGGTTGAAGGGTGGTGCCTCGTGATTTTGTTTTATCTACAATTAACCATTATCGATTTCCCTCTTTGTGCGAAAGACTATATTTATTCTTGGTTTCGGATCTGTTAGTATTACTTCTGTGGTTTGCTTTGTTTAAAGTTTATTTCTAGTTAACTTCAACTCGATTGTCAGCTTCGAAATCAAATCCACGAATAAAAGCAGCATAAAGAAGCAAAGTGTATGGAGAGGGAGAAGGTAACTGTAGGTGTAAGTAGGTCACTCAAGAAAGACGCATGTACTTGGCTTGAACGGTAGACGAAAGAACGATTGTTGCACATAATGACAAGCATCCTTCTCCTCTTCGTCTTGTAGTCTTGTGGTTTCTTCCCTACGTCATGTTGGAAGAATCAAGAAATGAATTTATTAATTTTATTTATCTAAATCTACTAGCTGGGTTCCTGTGTGTCCCATTAAATAAATATCGCAATTACTAGAGTCTCGATCTCTACCAAAAATGAAATAAAAAAAAAGAAAGAAAAAAGATAAAAGCAAACAACAAGTCTCTCCAATACGTTTTAACTCTGCATTTTACGACTCTTATATCGAGATCTCTTCCTTTTCTCCCCTCCTCTGCAACCAGTTTAACGGAACTTGCGGGCAGAGAAAAGCACGTGTTGTAAGGCTGTCTTTGAGTATTTCATAAAAGGAGGAGGGGGACATCGTAGTTGGAATAGTCAGAGTTCAACTTCAAGTCTGCAATTTCGAGCTGCAGGGAGGTGGGGGGTATTTGAACCCGAACTGGGATGCCTGCTGTCCGTAGAAGGTGAGGTCAGTGTGGTACGAAGGCTGCATGAGGGTTCCTCCGAGCTTAGCAGCGACAGAATCCAATTCTCCCTTCATGTACACGGGGATTTGAACCTTTCTGGGCTCAGCGGGGTTGTAGATGACACAGATGAAAGAAACAATTCTGGATGTGACATTGTTACGGAGGATGGAGGTGAAGTTAACCTCGAAGGGGATGGCGTACCCCTCGATGTCGAGGCGGAATACCTGAGACTGAATGCTACGGTCATCGATCAACGTTTCAATGTCCTTCGCATCAATCAAAATATTCAAATTTGCGTTTTGCTCACGTCCGTTCAAAATGACGGTGGGCACCACCCCTCCTTTCTGTAATGTTCTGAGCTTCTAGTTCCCGAGTTTTCACGAAGCTTTGCCTTCAAAGTCTTAGGCTCAGAGGGCATAACGAACCCAAAACGGTATTTTCCCTCATTATCCTTGAACAATGTCTTCTGGGAAGTGGTCTTGGGACTTCCAAACAGAACAGAGTCCTTTTGGACGAAATCTATTCCACTGTAACGAGAAGCTGAATTGGGAGGGTTGGGAAATCCAGACATCTGCAAATATATAAATGTTTTCGGAAATGTTAAACACTTTTAGGAATATTCTCTTTCACGGAGCATATGTGCTACATGATTTTACATGGGTATCTAAACGGTTGATTAAGAACATAACAGTAAAAAAACAAATAAAGAGCGACATTAATTCCGATAAATACAAACAAAGCACACACAAAAATCAAATGGATAGATATTTATTGTAATTCATATTTCATGTAGCATAGTCGGAAACCTATTTTACTCGATAACAAAGTGAGCATATATTGTCTGGTTTGCGTTATGTATATATGATTGTTTTCCTATACGATTTACTGTGTATGTTTTTCGTTTTGCTCAGCAAATATTCCTGTAATTTCTCCTGGAAAAGCGAAAAATGTTAGCGGTGAACGTGTTTACTATCGAATGTAGCAAATAATGAAGGAGGGTATGCGCCTGGAGTAATGAGAATATGGTTGTAGTTTCGTCGTTTGTCATTCTTTAGCGTGTATCTAAATATGAAAGGGATAAACAGGGGGAGATAAGTACTGATAAAATACGCATAGCTCAAATAGATGTTAATGTTATATTGTAAACCGGCGAATATACTATACATGGTTCAGAGATGTCGAGTAGAAAGGGGAGTATAAAATTATTCAAATATGCATTTTGTTGGTTGGCTCGCAATTAATTAAAAATAAAAGCCCCTGATGACGTTACAATTCAACACTCCCAGAAAAGAGCAAAGGAGTGCAAGCAGTTTTGAGGGCTGAAATATGGGAGAGCAGTTACCTAAAGGGACAAAGGGCAGAAAGAGTACGACAGAAAGAAGTGGGTAGAAGTAAACAAGAACCAAACCTCTTACACAAGCACGTGCATACAAGAGCTGTTATAATCGCACCACGCTAGAAGATAGTTGTGAAGTTCTTGTTCGATAAGGATGCAATGGACATAACGTCAAGTCTCCGTTCGAGCACTCTGTAGATGTCAGAAAAAAAAAGAAAGAGAAAAAACAGAAAAAGAAAAGGAAAAAAAAAAAGCAGTGTCAGTGGCTGACGAACAATTCTCACGAGGTGCATCCTAACACTCTAAAACAAGATTTCACTTCACCAAACCCATGCCTTCAACTATGTCAGCAAGGCCGAGTGCTGATTGACCGTTAGTAAGGTTGTTGCTGGGACATGACACTCCTCGATCCCGGAACGTGGGCGCTGTACACAACTAGTGTGTTGGTTGTTGGTTAATGAATTTTTTTTATTTCGCATTACACACGTAGTGATTCCCATCATACTCGGAAAAGGCATGCACATAACCAAAGAATGAAGTAAGGGTAAAAAACAGAACATACAAGGAAAACATAAACGAGATCCCAGGAATGCAAATTGAGAAAATAATTAAAATAGTAAATGGGTATCAAATGAAATTATCTGTAGAAATAACTATGAAAAAAAAAATCCTCCCGCTCTCACATGTCGAACTGCTCTCATCTTTGAACCAACGCTATGCGCAGATTGGGTGTGCGTCTTATATAGTAACGAAGTGTATCTGCGGATCACTTGCCCTGCTTAAAGCAGAGAGCAACCGAAGTGCATAAATACATATTGACTAGCACAGCATATCAACGCAATAAAGCATCAAATGTAGAAAGAATGCAGCGCACGTAATCAGCAAAGATTCTTCACGAAACGATAGTAAGAAAGTTGAAAAAAAAACACGCCGAAAATGAAGAAATAAAATAAAAATAAAAATAAATAACAGTGAAGCTTATGGAACAGGAATGTATATGATAAAGACAAATAAATTAGGAGACTTTCATACGAAGTGAGTAAACGAACGAGTGAGAGTAAAATAGAGCCCCAGTTGGATTAAAACAACAAGAGAGTACGAACGTATGGAGAAGATAAAGATGAAGAAGATAAAGAGACAGGGAGGAGGGCGAAGGGTCTGGGGAGAGGAGGAGATAGGGAGATGGGGAGATGGGAGAATTAAACGAATGGAGTAGAACATAGCATGAAAGGAACAAAAATGACATGATCAATGGAGGGGGGGGACAAAACTAGCAGTAAAACAAAACTACAACAGTAAGACATTAACCGAAACACAAAGAACAAGTGACCATGTAAGCTCATGAAAAAAAAAAAAAAAGGATGGAGTTATACAAACAGAAACAAAACGAGCAAACATGCAAAATAAAGCAGGGAAATAATAACGCGGTGATGTGGTGAGAAGCAAATGTCAGGTAAATATAAACGAAAATTAAATTAAATAGACACAAATAGAATGCACGCCCTTAAAAAGACCAAGTCTAAGTCTTTCTTCCGGGGAAGAGGATGTCATACACAAGGACTCCCTCGTTGAAAGCGTCGTGGAAAAGCATCCTGGTCTGAGCCTTTCCAGGGATCACGATCAATGACATGATGAAAAGAATTGAAAGGACATACATTCCCAGTAGGGCATCGCAGAGTCTGAACCACTCGAACATCCACCTTCCCACCGTCAATGCACGAGCATCATCGTCAATGAAAGAGGACTCCTGTCCCTCCCGGTCACCAGCCTTCTCCTTGTTCTTGGGAGCCTAAAGCTTTGTTCACCAGTCCATACACCAAACACACATTGCAGAAGGCGTGGACGCAGTAAAGAATAGCAAGCATGGTGAGCACCGCGGAGGAGAAAGTGTGCCTGAGGAGCATGAGGTGAATGAGGAGAGCAAAAGAAGGCGATGGAAATGGACATGCACAGCACCCTGTTTCCTCTGGAAGTGGACAGGGCAATAGATATCAGAGACGAGTTCGAAGGAGAGTTTTCCCTACGACGCAGCCCTCCGAAAGCAGAAGGATAGAGGTGGTGGGAGTTGTGAGTCGTGTGAAGACCTCTGGACTAGTGGAGTGGAGGGAGAGGTCGAATAAAGCAGAGGACGAGGCTCGAAAAGTCCTGAGTAGAGAAGAACTCAGAAGCAGAGCAAGAAACACGTGAAAAGAAGGAAGGGTGGAAGGAGAGGAGGAGTAATTGTGGCGGTCTTCGTAGTTGGCGTTGGAGGGGAAAGGGAGTTGTATCCGAACGAGAACGCTGGTCCTCCGTTGATGCTAGCAGAGGGGCTAAAGACTGGCCTGTTGTACGCAGACTCAGAGAAGATGTAGTGGTTTGCAGAAAACAAATAAGCGGAAAGACCAACGTTCAGGAGGAAAAGAAGAGACTGAAGGAGTAGCTGTGTGTCTGCACCGGCGTAGAAGACAAGAGACAAGGCTATCGCAACGTGCCTGATGTTAAGGAAAGCGACCCAAAGCTTCCTGCTAGGACTGAGCTGCTTCAGGAAAGCCTGTTCGTCGACCCACCACTTGGCCCAGCAACTATTTCCGTCTCCCTCGGTCCTCCTCAGCCATTGCAAGAACCCCTCAATGTCACCCACAACACTGGAAACAGAAAACTCCTTGGGGTTGAACCAGAAAGGAGCAAAGATCCAAGCAACGAGGATGAGCCAAGAAGACCAGGGTGGAGCGGACGTAAGACGACACAGATACGGAGGAGCAGCACCAGTAGATCATCAGAAGCATCATTCCCTCCGCTGCTCTGTAGAAGTGACTGGAACAGTAGAAGAGGAACAGCTCCTTAAACTGTTCTCTGATGATTGCAAAACCACGTCCAGTAGACTTATAGGTGGCGTTTCCGACGAGGAGCGTGCGGAGGAAGTAGAAGGCCTTAGTGTTCATTTGGAACATGTAATAGAGGGGTCCTCCGGTGATGAACATCCTCGCGGTCACTATCAGTCCGTGCATGAATCCATGTTCGAGGGACTGCTCGATCAGAAGAGGAACAGTGAGCAAGAGAGTGAAGCATCCGAACCAGTAACTCAGGTCAAGGGTAACGTGTGCAGCGAAGAAGGGTTCGATTCCCAGGAGAGAGAAGAAGACTCTGGAGTAATAGAAAAGGAACATAGCGACGATCACAAGGCAGCTGGCAATGTAGAACCCAAGACCTCCAATGAAGAAGGACAGAAGGCGAGCAAAGTCGAATGCGGAAGTGAGTCTGTGAACATCTCTGGTGATAGACTGCATAGCTGCTCCTTGGGCCAGCTTCGCTTCGAACTTACAGAGCTGTTGGAGACCGACGTCTCTTCCCTTTCCGACGCGCAAGTACTCGGCAAAGCTGACCTTTCCTCCTCTGAGGGTGAGGTTGTATCCGGCAAAGATGTCCTCTGACAAGTTCAAGGTCTTGGTAGCCTTGCTCATTCCTCCTCTGGACATAACATAGATCTTGTCGAAGATATCGGGGTGGCCGTAGTGCATTCTGATGCGCAGAGGGTCAGCTAGAACTCTCTGCCCCAAAGTGACAAAGCACGACTCTTGGAGAGCCATGTACTCTGCAACGGAGGAGATTCCACCAGTGAACACGTCTTCGGTGAACCCAGCGATCACAACAGGAGGTCTGTCGTTGACGAAGAAAGAAGTGAGAAGGTTGGGCATCTTCAATGCATCCTCCAGGAAACTGTCTTGGTTCATATCTAGTGCCTGCAGTCTCTCTCCTCTCGTGAATACCACAGCGTGGTTCTGGTTCTCAGGCTTTCCCTCTCCCAACACGGGGTTTCCAGCTAGCTTGATACGGTATACTTCACGAATCGCTCCCTTGGTGTCAGCTTTGATGAGGACACTGTAGAAAACATCAGAAGTAGAAGTCGATCCGGGAGCTTTCTCCTGCACTCTGTCGATGTAAGCTACACGAAGGTCTTTGTGTCTTCTGAGGAGGTCATCCACCATGGAGGCCCTGGGGTCTCCCTCCTTTCTGTGTTGTCCGTACACCTGGCAAGTGATCACATACGTAAACTTTCTCCACGCTTCATCAGAGTTGAAGGATAATAGCTGTTTCGCCAGTGGGTGGATAGGTCCGATCTTCTTAGAGTTGTTGAATGACTCCGAGTGAACGTTGAAGGATCCGCTAGAGTAGTTTCCGTAAGGAGAAGTGACCCCGTAGGTGGCGTTTCCGAACGAAGGGGCGTATGGAGAAGAACGGAGGTTCCCATTGGACGAGGAAGGAGGGAAAGACGAAGGAGACAGAGAGTAAGTAGAGGGGGCGGGATAAGTGTTGGAATAGTTGTAGGAAGATGAAGAGGGGGCGTTGGTCGCCTGGTCCTTGTTCATGAGTTGTCCGGTGAGAGAAGAGTAGATCTCGAGTGCACTCGACAAAGCCTCCTTGTGAGCAACGATCTGGAGTATAGAAAGCATGCGCAGAGCCCTTCTGTACCTGCACACACCATCCGTGGTTCGGAGGAGGGTTTGACCCCTCCTGCTGGCCCAGATGCAGAGTTCATTCTCCTCCCACTTGTCAAGCTCTGCCTCACTGACACTGGAGCTATCAGAAAAGGTGGCGGAAATCACGTTGGAAGAGCTCGAGTTGTTATTGTTGTTGTTGTTGTTGTTGCTTTTGGGGGAGTTAGAAGCAGACCTCACGAGATTGATGGGTAGACCTCCCTTGCACACCATGAGGACGGGAAGCTGTGCAGTGGAACCAGGAGTGAGAAGAGAAGAACTGGGTTGAGAGTTGGATGAAGAGACGGGGTATTGGAAAGCATCGAGCATTTGAGACGAAACAGCAGAATCATCAGACTCTAGAGCATGCCCGGAAGCAGCTGCAATCGCATTCTTGGACATTGCGTGGACACTGATGGTATCGTTGTTGAGGAAGTCGTGGTCAAAGTCCACAGAGTGAATGTGAGAGAGGTACCAGTCGTTGCATCCCAAAACAGCGTTCACTTCAGCAGCAGCAATGTGAGCAGAAGAGTCTTCTTGATCTTGAGAGAAGTGAGCAGGAGAACCGCAAGGGGACACATTCCCCTTGGCATGCATAGAAGCGTGAGCAACAGCAGAAGCAACGGAAGCAATCTTCACAAGTCTGCGAGTCCTGGACACTCTCTCACTGAGGTTATTCCACTCTTCCTTGTAAATCGTCTTCATGTACAATCTCTGAGTCAACCCACCAACCTCTTCCTTGTAAATGTCCGAAGCAGTATACATCACATCTTCCGCGTAGAAAGGGGTTAGAGCAGACCAGGAAGACATGCTGGCAGAAGGGAGAGGAGCAGGCATATTCATGAGGAGAGAATTCACGAAGAAAGTCAGTCTTCTGGAGGTAACAGCACAGGCAGGTGTGGTCTGGTCGGGAGATATAGTGATGTGGAGGTGGAGGGAACGAATCATGGTCATGAAAGTGATACTCGAAAGACATCCGCGAAGGGAGTTTGAAGCAGCAGCATCGTCGACGAAGAAAGGGAAGCGACAGACTCTCTGAGGGAGAGAATCAACGACGAGAGAGGTTTAACAGACGCTGGGCTTGTCTTCTCCTTTTCAACGTCCATACCAGACTGCTCGGCCGCTCCCTTGGGTCTCTGATCATCAACGACAGAGAATGCCTCCTCTCCGATAGGAGTCACCATGGTCCCCAAGAAAAGAAATCACGTCTATCAGTTGGCGACGAACGATGTAGACGTGTTCCGGACGGATCGAGGAGGCAATGGTAGAAGGCTGGGATCTAGTAGAGGATGAATTGGCTGAAGAGGATGAGGAGGAAGAAGATGAAGAAGGAGGAGATATCTGAGGCCTGGGCTGTTTTTCCGAAAGCTGACTTTCCGGCCGAAGAGCCGAACAGGGGTTGAGTCTCAGTGAAAACGGGGTTTGAAACGGGTGAGTAATCGTTCCCGTTGGGCTTCTCAAACCTCTGCAAGAGTGAAAGAGTTCCCGAAGAAGCAGTGCGACCCATCCAAGCTAGCTTCATTCCTCCCATTCCACCTGTGGTTGAATTAACCGCAGGCGCAATCTCTTCTCCAGCAAGTCTTCTGCTCTTCTCTTCGACTCACTAAGCTTCTTCTTGGACGTTAACTTGAACTGAGCAGCCTTCTGTTGCTTCACGGGTGCAGGGCCAAAGTATTGTTCATCTTCATCCTCATAGTCATCGCGGTCGCTTTCACTCTCCAAGTCATCAAAATCGTCTCTCTCTTCCTTCTTTCCTTGTCTCCAGGTCTTCCATAGGTGCTTTCGATATCGTTAGCCCTGCCCTTGTGAATCGACTGAGAAGAGTTGTTTTTGGCCAGAGAAGAGGAAGAGCCGAAACCAACAGTCTTGAGAGAGGTTGTTGTTGTTCATGAGCGATGTTCCCTGAGGGCCTTGTCTCCAAAGAGTACACCTTGTTCGCAGAGCCGGTGCTGTCGAGGAGGGTAGAAACGCTATCGAAACTGTTTATACGCTTGTATTTTCTCCTCTACAACAACTTCGCTACTCTTTCCTCCACTAACTTCGGATCTCCTCCATCCTTTGTGTTCGTCGAAATCTGAGAAGCACAAGCATCCACGTACTTCTGAGCACTCGATTGGTAACTTTTTGAACAACGCGGATAACTCGGATCAAGTCAAAAACACCATTCATAAGTTTCTCCATCTTGGACACGTCAATCGTGTGGCGAATGCAGCCGTTGTTAGCAAACGCTCTCACAGCGAATGAGATTCTAGCAATAGCAGGAGCAGCCTTGGGTCCCAAGAGCGGCAATCATGAAGGCGAGGCCAGTGAAGACCTCCATGACAACACTAGCGCGAAGCTTTCCTTGATCCGTGGAGAAGAATCCTTCGAACTCATCGTCAGCTGTGGGCTGAGAAACGGGAGAAGAGGTTCCATAGATGTCTCAATCTTCAGGTCCTCCTTGGGATCAAATGCACTGTCTCCCAACGTAGTTCCATCTAAAGAACCGTATCCTGCCTGGCCAGAGTGAGCAATCAAGTTTCCAACAGCGGCAATGAGGAGTGGGGATGCAGGTGCAGAAGAAGCGTGCAGAGCAGTTGCAGAAGGAGTAAGCAGAAGGCGCAATGAGAGGAGATGTCTCTTCAGAGAAGAAGGGGGTAGGAAGAGTAGAGAGGTGGCGCACAACTCTTTGGAGCATTCCAGCAGTAGTCATGATGGGGTACTCCCATTTATCATCTGCAACTGCAGCAACGACAGCTACAGCAGAGAGGTCAGCCAAGGAGGAAGAAGGGAAGGATGCTCCGTTGAAACCATCGAGTCTCGCCTTCTTCTGGGCAAGGTAATTAGAACAAGCCTTCTCCGTAGAGACTGCAGCAGCAGAGAGAGTAATAGAAGTCGTAGCCAAAGCAGCAGCAGTGGAAGCAGAGTCATACAGGCAAGATCCCTTTACTCCAGGCTGGTCATCATTCTCACTAGTGTCCTTATCCAAAAACACAACTCCAGCAGCAGCTGCAGCAGCAGTTGAGGTGGAAGAAGAAAACTCTCTTAGGAAGGTGGGGACTGTGGCAGTGACGGATCTTCTGAACATGAGGAGAAGGGCCTCCGTGTCAGACAAAACGTCCCCAGCTCTCATGTCCGTAACGATTGCATTCCAAGCCACTGCAAACAGGCCGAGATCGTGAGCGTTGGGAAGGGGTTGGGGTGGATGAACTAGGAGTAGGGGGGATTAACGAAGGAGAAGGGGACGTGCCGTTAATAGAAGCCTGTCGGACTGGTAGGAAGAGGCTAGCAGAAGGCAGCGTAGATGCAGAAGATGGAGCTTGACAACTTGGCTTGTAGAAGTGGGATCGGTAGATCCTTCAGAGCTAACATTGAAAATAGAAGAAGACGTAAGTCCAGGGTGGGTAAGAAGTTTGACACGGAAGAGAGAAGGAAGTTTCACAAACGTTCTTCTGATATCGTCCATTTCGGCGACCTCTCCAACCTTTTCGCGCAATCCAACAAGCAGACCGGAAATTCCCTGAGCAATAGCAAACCAAACAACCAAGTCAAACAAATAGACGAAGACAAATGGAAGCCAAAGGATCACAAGCAGCATAGGGTAAAGACCAGTGAAAGGAGTATATCCTGACACAATTAGGCGGACGAGGCGAAGAGAAGGGTGATCAAGGGAGAGATCTGGACCAAATAAGAACAGACAAGCTTGAAGGTACATGTAATGACCCACAGCATCTTATAATTGAATGTTTGAGCGAAAGGCTCCTCGAGGTTCTTTACGATGGCACAGGAAGGGTTAGGAAGAATCATGTTTCCGAGACGCTCAAAGGAAGGATACTTGACCAAGCGAGATGAGAGGTACACGAAGAACCGAGGAATTAGCCACTGAATAGCGTTGAGGAAGAGGGGGATAGAAGTAAATCAGCGACAACTGAATAAACAGGAAAAAGTATTGGTAGGGCTTGTGGGGGAAGATGGGGAATTGGAAGGCCAGGGAGGTGGATGCGGGGCAAAGACAATGTCTCGGAAGATATACGGTCCACAACGCTTCTACCCTCGTCGTCGCTGGTATCAGTAACAGAAGAACCATCCACAGAGTTCGTAGAGGGTGGTGCATGATCGTCAGTTACGACATCCAGATCATCCAAGGACAAGGATGAAATGGATGAAAGAGAAAGACCGGCATGAGGGTGAGAAATGTGAGATAGAGAGAGAGAGATGTAATAGTGCCAGTGACGTTGTACTCCGTCTCAACTCCCTTCTCTCCCAACAAATTGTTCCACCAAATTGCAGATTGAGCTGATTCTGACAACATCCTAGTTGAAACAACAACGAGGGAGCTTCTGCACATGATGAGCAGGAGGGAGAGAAGAAGGAGAAGAAAAGAAGAGGCTCAAAACCCTTAGAAGAGATGGCAGCAGCAGTATCTGAGATCAAGTAGGCATTGCAGTAGGTCCAGGACAAGATGAGGAAGAAGGACATATGAATAAACAGAGGAAGGATGAATTTCGGAAGCACGCCAGTAGTCTTTGATGCCACAGGATACAATGTACAGTTCAGCGCAGTCCGTGATGAAGTAAATCAAAGACACAGGAATAACAACGAAACTGAGAAGACGGAGCTTCGCAGCCCAATCAGAGAGGTCTGAAGTGAATGCAAGAAGCATAAGGATGATGAAAGAAAGAAGGATAGGGATAACCACTCTTCGAAACGTCACCAACGCATGGATCCAAGACCTCTCTTCAACATACGTCTTGTGAGAGGACTGAAGGGCAAATGAAATCGTAGCAGGGCAGATTGTCAATGCAGAGAACGAAGTAGGAGCAGGAGTAGAAGCTCCTGAAGAGTTAGAAGGAGTAGAAGCAGAGGCTTGGGAAGGAGCAGGGGAAGGGTTGGCAGAAGAAGGATTAGACTTGGAAGCGCGTTCAGCGATGGCAGCCTCAACATGTCTCTTGGTGTAGATCGGAGTGAACTCCAAGCGGACCCATCCAGGACCAAACCTCCGGACGAAAAGTAAGAAATATCTCCTATAGTACAGCCCAACGCAGTCGCTGTTCCAACAGTACTCGCTGATGTCGTCGGAGTTAAGCTCGTTTCATGTGAAGATATCTCCCTTCTGAGAGCCTGCGAACTCTTTGTGAAGAGGGAGCAGTCACATGTGCAAGGAAAGAAGGAGAGCCAGGAGGACGGGCACGTAACTCCAAGAATGGGGAGGGCAGGAGAGGGAGAGTCGGAGATTCTCTCGCAAGGAGTGTCTGCGTGTTCGGGGTCTGGTCAGGAGTCGCTTTCATCTGCAAAACGAACTCACTCGCAGACCTCTCTCTCCATGGATGAGAAGATAATCCCTGGTTAGAACCCGCCCCAGTGTCCGAATCACCTTTCTGAGTCATCGCACAGCATCATTGGACCTAGCAGAAAAAGCCCCAGCAGACTTTCCCAACATGTTAGAAGACGTATTCTTGTTTTTTCGTAACCCTCCTTTAAGAGAGCATGCGTATCAGGCCATCCGAATATCCACGGAGCAGCTTCCTTGCCAAAAAACATCCTTCATCCGAGAAGAGCGTCACGTGGGTAACCGCCATCTCGCAAGTCATGTTGTGGTACAAGAATGTGAGGAGCTCAGGGTGAGAAATGTCTGAAGTTACCTGCCTACTCCCCAGCAAAGAGAAGCCATAGAGATAGCTAACTCCAGAGAGACGATCACTAACGTACAAGTCTCTTGCTCCTGTTTAGACAAGCAAAGAGCGCAGCAGAGGAGCGAGTGCGTGCGAGTAGTCTTGACCAAGTTACACCAATTGCGGTGCAGTATCCACCAGAGTACCCATGTGAAGAGTGTGAACGGCGTACATATTTGCAGTGGCAGAAATCTCTTTCAGCGCTGAGAGATAGGAGGGAACAAGTGAGCAATGCTTGCAATACAGCGCAATCGCTGGTGAGTGTGTCCTTCGGGCGAGGCTGCCTTTCTGATCTGGGAATTAATGTCAAAGGGAGGGGTGTAGCCAGGAGAGTACTGAGATACCGATACCAAGAAAAGCTTGCCTCGTAGCAGCACTCTCAAGAAGACAAGCCAAGTGTTCCTTTTGGTTCAAAGCAGAAGCATGTTGGAATCCGAATTGGTTTTCGAGCATGTTGGAAGGATGGCGGTGAGTTCTAGCGTAGCGCTTGGGGCGAATAGAAACGTCTCCCAACCCGAGGAGCAATGATGTCAGCTATCGTGAGATAGTCGTCCTTTCCTGATGCGCCTGCGCCTTGTTGGGAAGGGAGAAACGGGGGAAAAGGATGGGCGGTTTCTGTGCAGATCAGCATTCTGTTTTGCTGTTGAGTTCGCTTGGTGTTGTTGTTCATATTCCGGAAGCTGAGGTAGTTGTGCGAATCCGAAGGCTGCTCCCATAGAAGGAGAGCATGGGAGAAGGAGGGGCGGACTCATTGTTGTTGTTCTCGATTGTTTATCAAAAAAAACAGAGAGATGGCCCGTTCTGATTTCCAGAAGTGGTATAAGCATCCGAAGGAGAGAGAGGATGAGAACTTCGAAGCGCTGGAAGACTTGTGTATAGATGAACCAATGGAAGAAAGAGATCCGCGGCGACCCATAATATTATCATCCGTTTTGCTTCCACTTGAATTGTTGAAGGAATTTGTAGAAGACACAGAATTGGGAGAAGGGTTGGGAAGGACGAGGTTTCTGAGCAAGAAGCAGGAGAAGAGAATGGCTGATTGTCCGCGTTAGATCCGAACAGAGACCAAATAGGTACCCTAGTTTGAGTATGTTCTTGAGACGAACCAATTGTGTGCTGGAAAGAGTCATGGGTGGAGTGAGCGGACAAACGTTCTCTCAGAGCAGAGAGGGAGATGGTTAATCTTCTTGGGCTTTGGGACTCTGGGAGTAACTCCTTGAGTGCTATCTACAGAGATAGACGAAAGAGTGGAGTCATTCATATCATAGTACAACCTCATAGACAAGCATCCTCCGACAGCTCATTCAACAAAAATGAAATACATAATGATGGAAGACAACAGGAATGAAGGGGAAGACGCATCCAAGTGGAAGAAGTGCGTAAGCAGAGAGAGTCTTGGACCAAGTTTGAGCTTGCAAAGCTGCCATCGCCGAGTAAGTCTACACTCACACTAGCAATGAACGCTCCTAACAGAGAAACAGACAAGTAGTGACAGGCGAGGCAGGGTGAGAAAATGCATATGATGTCTGATCGAGCCCCCCCCCCCCCCCCCCCCCCCCCCCCCCCCCCCCCCCCCCCCCCCCCCCCCCCCCCCCCCCCCCCCCCCCCCCCCCCCCCCCCCCCCCCCCCCCCCCCCCCCCCCCCCCCCCCCCTTTTTTTTTTTTTTTTTTTTTTTTTTTTTTTTTTTTTTTTTTTTTTTTTTTTTTTTTTTTTTTTTTTTTTTTTTTTTTTTTTTTTTTTTTTTTTTTTTTTTTTTTTTTTTTTTGCCAAGGATGGGTTGGATAGAGAGAAGATGTCAACACCAGTGACAAAAGCCAAAGGATGGGGACAGGAACGACAGGGAAAAAGCAAATGATAGGCCAAGGATGTGGAGAGAAAGAATTCCCTGGTAGCCAGTTCCGAGCCATGCTGAAAGCGTTGAAATTGCCGTAGTGAGAATGACACACTCAATAGCGGATAGGTCAATCGAAGGAAAAGCATAAGGAATGGTGGTGAAAAGAACGACTCGCAGCTGAACCAAGCAATTGAATGGTAGAAGATGCTCCAAGACATTACGCTGAAGGAACAATAATTAGAGAACGATACAAATCCATTCTGCTTGGTTCCCATAGAAACAGAGGTGCACTCCTAAGAATGCGACCGAAAAGCAAAAGAGATACGACAGCATGTATCATTATGGCTACGTAAATCCAATTCTTGCAGGCGACTTGTTAACGAAAGGGGGCTAAGAAAACCAAAGATGCGATGAAATCAAGCTCCCTAATGAACAAAATGTAACATTTATCCTCCAAGTAGCTCAAATATTTAACAGTGTAAATGAAACGTGATCTTCTAGCCATGTGTGTTAGAAGAACCGTCACTGACAGTTACGAAAGCAATGCGTTGTTTATGCACATGTAATGGGAATTAAAGATGTTCATTCAAGTTAGTAAGACTTCATAGAAACATGAAGAGTAAGTGAATCCAAGCAAAGATCAGTGATAATTTTACAAAAAACCGTTTTTTTTCTGCGAATTGGCGCGGCAGGCAATTATTAGTTCGTGAACCGAGCAGGCGTTCATGAGCCCTTCAAAGAAAATCAACATCGTTGGAGGCATTCGCAATCATTGGCGCGGACACGATAAACGTGGTACGAGGAAAGATTGTTTCATATGAGATCGCCAAAAGTCAATGTGGCCGTCCTCTAAGCTGCACACTCTACTAGAAAAATAAAAAACTGAGTACGAAGCGCGTAATAAATATTAACCTGGAGGAGAGGAGAAATGTATTTAAAAGGGTCAAATATCATTATTTTTATACGAAACAGTTAGTCTTACAGAAACAGGAAAGTGTAATATGTTGTGTTTGTATAAATATGTATCGTATAAGGTAGATTATAATATATTTTCACAAGAAAACGAGTTGCAAGCCCATGGTTAAAAAAAAAAAAAAAAAAGAAACTTTCTGCTGAGAAAAAAAAATTCAACGAGGAGAAAAAAGAAGACAATCAAGGCATGAGGGTAGATATGTAGGAAAAACCGAAGAAGGAAAGAATAGCAAGGAAACTCAGTTGAATACCCATGAACTGAATCTATTCAAACAGTTAGTCAATTGAGCCAGCAAAAGTTGTTGTTTGTACATATCTGAATTTCACTGAAACTCTTTTTTTTTTTTGGATGAGAGGGCAAATGTAGCAACACAAATTGTGTGTGTGAGGGATAATCAGGTTCTATTCAAAATATTTATAGAGCTCTCATCAAGAAATGGCCCAGTGAGGAGCAGCAGTGACTGCTAATATGTAGCAATGGATCTCCTTACTTGCACACTTACTTGTTACACGCCTCCCTCCACACTAGCATTTACTTGTGTGACCAAATTCATTGACAAGCTGTGAGGAAAGTTAAAGGTTGCGCCTATATTTCAACGTGATCTAACTTTTTTGGCTTGCGGTGTTTGCTTTCTGATCAACTCTGTTGCGTTATTCCGGAAAGCGACGGTTTTGCCAAAATCAAGTTATTGATGCAAGCATATGCATAGACAATGGGACTGTGTGGCGGCAGATATATATGAATAGAGGGATTAATATGGATTACTTTGGTGGAAAAGCAAAAATGAATGCATCGGATACAAAAAATCGGTGAGCGCGAGCACTTTTGCCTCTCTGCAAAACCTGACAGTTTTCGAGTTATTTACAATATATGCATGTGTCTATGGGAACCAAGTTATTTAATATGACTCTTGCTCGTTTGTGACTACTTCATTATATATCCATATGCATGCTACGCCATAGTACTACAGTTTTCACTGCCTCCAGTGGATAGGTGATATCATGTACACGTCCTTCGTAAAGAACTGTATATTTCTGACCTGTATATGATAAGTGTAGGATTAATGCTGTGACGCAAATCAATGAAGAGATTATAACAGGGTATTATAGAGATTGTTATCCCATGAACACTCCTTCAAAGGAAATCTAGACAGCAGTCCATTAACCTCACGTTTTCCTCCTCTTCTGATCGCTAATCTCTTCAATGACTTTTTTTTTCTTATGTATCGAACTATATCACCGAGTCTATTCTCTTTCTCACCCGCCTTGATCTGTGACCCACCGTTAAAAATGATTAAATCGACAACAAAAACATTGGCAAGCGATATGGTATATACAACATCATTTTCTGTTCATTTTGGATACTAGTTTGCTGTATAGATGGCGAAAGAAATTAGTGCACACACTAAATAGTAAGTATGAGAATGAAGACGAGGTTCTGTGTTTGATGATTCGAACTTCGAAACATCCTCCATGCACTTAAATTTATTAGGGTTCTAGCTAGAAATTCAGAGTTTAGGCGAGGTAGATGAGAAGATAGTTTGGGAAGGTTGTTTTATAGCAAAGTATCGCGCTAATTGAGAGGTGACGTATTTCAAAGCTAATTTTGTAAATGTCAAATATCAATTAAATAGTTTTGAAGGTCTCCCAAAAATAAAGACATAGGACTACTCTTTTCTAAAAATTTAGTACATTTTTACACATTAAATTCAATCAAACGTACAATATATTCGGAAGGAAGTAAGATCGAAAAAAACGCGGATAGTTTTATTTACGAGTGTGAATATGGAGTAAAAATGTTTATTGCTTTTTTAATATTACCACGTTTGTATTTATTCTTCACACAAATGCTTTAACAAAATAAACGTACAGCGTGGGGTTACCAGAAAGATGAAAGGCATTATTTTACGCCTAGCTGTTATATGCATAGTTAGTACATTTACAAATATATATACATAAATAGAACTCTCAGCTACAACGAAACGACTTCTCAAATTGAGTGCACATATTTGTGAGAAACAGTTGAAGATCTCGAGAACAACGTTTATAGGTTCTAGGCGAGTTACACAATTTATTACACACGAGTTTTGGAAAGACGTTGAAATACATTCATGTTTTCCAACTCTGATTTTTCAAAACCATTTGAATACATAGCTTCGTTTGATACGATGACTACCTCGATTCTCAAGTGTGCAGAGGATATGAAGTACTCACAAGAT